>JAJIBD010024018.1:0-23583 GCA_021461705.1 Cryptotis parvus
GCCTTGATAGAGAAATCTGATCATCTTGTAGGTGGGCAGCCATGTGATCTTTTGACATCCCATGGGATCCAGTCAAATGGCTCTAGCCCAACAGTCGTCTCAAGTTGCATTACATGTTCAGCCCATCATATTTTCAATGCTTGGCAAACGGGACAGTGTCCCTGATTCTCAATTGTCTGTGGAGGTCAGAACTCCAGATTCCTTCTCCCACTTGAGAGAGGCATGGTATTCTAAGCATAGGTCTTTCCATTTCTCTTTGGAGACCTAACTAAGCGTTCACATCCTGCTTTCCTAGGGTTCAGGTCTATGAGGCATATGTTAATGCACAGAGAACAGTTGAGTCGAAGAGATGTGCCTGAAGCCAGAGTTCTTTGTCCTTTTGCTAGGTCTTTGACACTCTTGAGAGTATTTTATGACACTCTCTTCCTCCTGCCAATTCTGGTGCTAGGTCAAGGTATACATAACTGCTGCATTCAGAGATGTTTGTTCCATTGAGAAAGAATGGAGTCTCTGTAACTGGTTTGTCTTTAATGAACATTGTTTTTCTGAGATTCTGCTGTAGAGCTAGCTATCCACATTCACTGTTGAAGACAGCCAGCATTTGTGCAGCTTGGCTAATGTTTGGTATTATTAGATCGATGTCATCAGCAAAGCAGTGGTAGTGTAGTTTCCTGACCATCTATCTTCACTCCCATTGCTTCCCATTTGGTGTCATATGACATTCTTGACAGTGGCATTGAGAGTTTTGGTGAAATGGTATCACCCGATGAACCCTTCTTTTGACATCAGTAATCACTTTCTTGTAGAATGGTGAGATACTAGTGATGAATCGTAATACAGCTACGGAGGATTGTGTATTGACTTTGAACAACCTGTTTGGCTAGGGCTTCAATGACTGCTTCAGTCTCAACAGAATCAAAGACTTTCTTTAAATCAATGAATGTTAGACAGAGCGGCATGTTGAACTCCCTACAAACATCAATGAGTTTGGTTACCATGTGGATATGATCAATTGTGACCAATCCTATTTGGAACCCAGCTTGCTTGCATGACTGTCCTTCATCTAATGTTCTGCCAATCCTGATCAGAATGACTTGAGTGAAGAGCTTATGGATGATGGACAACAGGCAGCTGCGGGTGATAGTTGCCAATGTCGTGAATTCTTGCAGTAGAACTGTCATGCTATTTTTCCATTGGGGGTCACCTTGTATTCAGACAGGTAGCATGAGAAGGGCTGAGCCAGTGTATCGATGAGTACTGACCGCAGATTTTTCAGGTGTTTGGGTCTGACTTTGTCAGGGCTGGGTACTCTTCACTTCTTTACCAATGAAATGGCAAGCCGTATTGAGAAGGGAGAACGTTGGGAACGACATATCCATTTTACTGAATTTAGTATGTGGGCAGGTGGACATGGATATCAAAAGAGATCCAAGTAGAAGTCATGGATAATCATCTCCACTGCATTTCTAGAAGATGTGATAGATCCGTCAGGACTTTGGAGGGCAGTCATTTTGGTCTTATAGTTGGTGAAGGACAGGCGGGTATTGCTAATGCTTGTCCTGGCTTCTGCTGCATCGGTCAGTAATTCTGCTCTTCTCTGTTTGAGGTCTTTTTAAATTTATTTTATTTTATTTATTTTTTCAGCAATTACAAAAATGTTCATGTTTGGATTTCGGCCATACAGTGTTCCAGCACCCATCCCTCCACCAGTGCCCATTTCACACCAACAATGTCCCCAATCCTCCCTCCTCCCCTAGCCTGCCTCCGTGGCAGGTTCCTCCATCTGTTTGAGGTCTTTTATTGCTTCTCTGCACAGCTTTGTGAGCTTGGACGTTATCTTATGGTTGCCTGAGGCTCCTGCCTTTCCATGCTGTCAATGAGCTGGAGAGTTTTTTGAAGACAGGCATCTTTCTATGGCTTTCTCTCTCTTGGCATACTTTGCACAATCACGGAGGTGCTCAACCAGTTAGTTGTATTGTTTGACAATGTCATCAATGATGGCATCTTCCCATGTTTCCACAATGATCCCAATGGCGCCCAGTGGTGGTCATTCTGGGAGTTCTCTTCTTAAACTTTGTAGCTTTTTCTCCCTGCTTCATGAAGTGGAATTTTGTATGAGAAGGAGATGGTGGTCCAATCCTAGTTGGAATTTTTGGGATGACAGCAACATCGGTCAGACAAAACCATCAATTATATATGATGAGTTCAATTTCCTTTGGAACTGTCCACCAGGAGATTCCCATGTCCAACGTTTATGCTTGAACCTGAGACACAGATACATGGGGCAGAGCTGTTACCAGCTCTCTCCATGCTCCCTGCCCTCCACTTGATCATGAGGCATCTGGGGGAGAGAGAGGCTTCAGGCCCAGGCTCCTCATCCCAATAAAGCCTCCTAAGAATTCAGAGGAACCACCGCACTACATTCACAGCTATTTTCATCATCTGGACTCCACAGCTTGTCAGAGATCCACCAAGAGAGAAAGCTGATCTCAAGCCCGGCTTGTAGAGCACCATCCTATGGAGAAACCTATTTCAAGCTCAGGTATACTTGAACCACAGCCACAGATACATGTGGAAGAGCTGCTACCAGCTTTCCCTGTTGCACAAGTCTGCAAAGAGGCCATATGCTTCATTAGTAAATTACCAAGAGTATTCCAGTCCCCCTCTTTGAGAGCCCAGCAAGCTACTGAGAGCATACCACCAACACAGATGAGCCTGTTAAGCTGCCAGTCATGTATTTGGTATGCCAAGACCAGTAAAAACAATGAGTCTCATTCCCTGACCCTGAAATATCCATAAATATGACAGCTAAGAAAGACGAGCAAGGAGAAGCTGGAAAAAATCTAAAGGCAAATCTAGGCTGCCAAAACAAAAAAGGACTAAAACGACTGTCTGTACTTTCGGTGCATGCATGCTGGTATTGGAAGCATATAGAAAGGACCTGATGGTGCAAGCCAAAAGATCTTGGTCAGATTATTGGTCTGACCAAGATGAGAAGGCATCAATCACATCCCGCCATTTTCAACACGGGAGAAGAACTGTTCCTCGGGACATGCGATGAAAGAGGCATCTATGGTGTCAGTGTCCTTTGTCAACACAAACTTGGCCATAAGCATTGTTTCATTTGAGTGCCTAACAGTCTGGATCAGATGATTACACCTGAATAGATATGGCTTACTGCCAGGAGTTTCTATCTTTGTTGTCTATGCACCAACATCCTCATACTTGGAAGAAGAAATTGAGAAATTCTACATGGAACTGGAAGAGTTCTATAAAGAAAGCTACACCTTCTACAAGATCATAGTTGGTGATTTTAATCCAAAGATAGGACCTAGAAAATGAACCAAATAACTCCACATAGGGACCCATGGTCTAGAATGGAACAAACAAGGTGAGAGACTATCTGAGTTCATCATGTTAAGTTATCATGTTAACAACTGTGTTATCATGAATGGTCAAGACCATTCATGATAACTCACAGTTCCAAAAGGCTGAATCCTAATAAGATCATATCAAAAAGTCAACTTCTCAACAGAATCAGTGAGATTGTTTTCTAGCTAAAGTAGAAGTTGATCATCATATTCATTGATATTAAACATTCTATCATGACTCTTTCCAGGTAATTCCAAATCTTGCAGAAAACTTTACAAGTTTCTGATTTTATTTTACCATGAAACTTTTTCCCACTTCAGAATGTCACATGATTAGCAACATTTAAAATGAACTAGTTTGTATTAGCCTTGACTCACTGAAGTAGTTCTTTAAATTATATCCTTGTAATCATTACTTCACTGGCCTCTCTTTCCTACTCAATGTTGATTGAAATCTCTTCTTTCATACCTTTAACTTCTGTGTCTTTTTTGAGTCTGTTGACATTTTTCAAGATATTTTGTGCATAATTTGGAGACCAGGAGTTTATAATGAATTTATACCTTTTCCTTACTTCCCATTTCCTTTTCAATCTTCCCTGTAAACTTTTATGTGTTCTTCTATGACATAATTCTTAGCTACAGAGAAGTGAAATTGTATTAAGAAATAAATATGGAGATAGCAAAAAAACTTAGATTGTTGGGGTGGAAAAAGGTAGATAAAATAAGAAAAATCGGAATTTAAGGGGTGGTTTTGGTTCTACCACACCTACCTATATTCAGAGTTTACACCTGACTGTGTTAAAGCATCACTTCTATTGTTACTCTGGGCACTTTAACCTTTGTTAAACTCCCTGCCCCAACACAGGGATTTTTTAAACAATGAAACTCTTCTGTATGGTATAGTAATTGCAGACCTAGCTATCTCTCTATATATATATATATATATATATACATACATACACACACATATATATACATATATATATACACATACTTGAGCAAAACCCAAAAACAATGAAACACAAAGAGCAAATTTCATTGTCTTCTATGGATTAGGTAATAACTATCTCAGTATTAATTCTTTATAAAACAATATATCAGGCAATCATAAAGTGTTACCAATAGGTAAAATTAGGAAAAGAAGGTAAGAAAAAAGTGAGTATACTGAAATATTTACTTGAAATATATAGAGAATATATCAATTCTCTATGACCTGAACTACTTTTAAGAAATGTTTACATTAAAAAGCCATTACTCAACAGAAAATGGAACAGGGTGCTAATAATAGTCGAGGGTGCTAATGCCAACCTAGAACTGAGCATTAAATAGAGGCAAAAGGATACACATGACAACCTTTTTAATGTATGTTCTGTAATCCATAGTCTGGAAGGGAAGGAAAAGAGAAAGAGAGAGAAAGGGAAAGAAATAAAGAACCTGCCATGGAGCAGGGCTGGGGAAGGGGAGGGAACCGGGGACGTTGGTGGTGGGAGATGGGCACTGGTGGAGGGACGGGTGCTGAAACACTGTATGACCAAAACCCAAACATGACCTTTTTAATTGTATATCTTTTTATTTGTATATCTCACGGTGGTATAATAAAATACTTAAAAAAAAAAAAGCCATTACTTTAAAGAAACTTTAATCCTTAATTATCAGATGTGATTTGAACCATAGTGAATTCACAAATGGGAAACATGCTCAATTTCTGAGTTTACTTACCAGGTGATATTTGACACCAAGGGAATCATCCCAGGATGCTCTGATGAAGGATGAAACCACATAATGACAAGGTATCCTTGCTCACAGACTTACTTACTCTAAACTTTAGCTGGCAGGGGACACAAAATTTCCTTCAAGTGAATCAAGCTAGAAGAGACCATGCATGCTTAATCCTGTTCATGTTCATTACATAAAAATTATGAATAAATTAAATCAGTATGTTTTAAATTCATTTAATTTTCATGTGATTTGTTACCCATAAACAAAAAATAAGAATTTTGCTCATACCTCTTAAACCAGTAATTACAAACTTGAAATATTTGCTGGGTATTTCTCAGTTTCCTTTCATCCTAAGTAGTAGTAGTGCTGAAACCAGGAAGATTTTTAATTTATTTCTTTTTTTTTTCTTTTTTTTTTTAAATATTTTATTACACCGCCATGTGATATACAATTACAAAGATGTTCATGTTTGGGTTTCCCGTCACAGTGTTCCAGCACCCATCCCTCCACCAGTGCCCATTTCCCAACACCAATGTCCCCACTTCCCTCCCCTCCCCCCAGCCCGCCTCTATGGCAAATTCTTTATCTCTTCTCTTACACATTGTGGATTGCAATACATACATTCAGAGATCATCATGTATATCTTTTTTCCTATATTCAATGCTCAGTTCTAGACTGGTATTATCATTTTTGACAAATATTAGCACACTGTTCTCTTCTCTGTCCTACCCAACCACTGATTCCCACATGTTTGTGGAAGATTCCACCTTTTTTTTTTTATTGAAAGATGCTAGGTAGAGCTTTGGTTCTACAGTGTTCCAACACGCACCCTCCGCCCAAACCCATCTCCCATCACCAATGACCCCACCTCCCTCCCCGCTCCCGCACCTCAACCACTTGGCGAGTTCTGTATGTCATTTCTTTCCTCTTTATATCTCCTTCCCAACAAACTTTCCTGCTCTTCGTTGACTGCAATGCATTAAAAGACATTGCTGTTTCACTATTTTAGTGGACCTGGGCTCGAACTGGCTTTGCTCTGTTGATCTGGTCTGAGGCCGTTTCGCAGCGTCCGGACAGCAAAAATGGTGGCTAGTGTGGTGGGCGAGTCACATCTGGCTGCTTCCGGGACCCCCTCAGAGGCGACGGGCCCACTCCCAAAACCCATCTGCCCTCCTCGGGGTTCCATGGTCAGCTAGGCCTGGCGCAGGCCGAGCGCCAGCCTCCCCAGCCTTCCGTGAGGCCCTGTGCTGGCCCGTGGGCAGCTCGCCGACAGGGCCACCAGGTCCGACAAGATGGAGGGGGAAGGGGCGACCACGCCTCCACTGACGACTTCCCGGTGATTCCCGCCTCTTGGAGCCGCCTATCTGGGCTCGAACTGGCTTTGCTCTGTTGATCTGGTCTGAGGCCGTTTCGCAGCGTCCGACAGCAAAAATGGTGGCTAGTGTGGTGGGCGAGTCACATCTGGCTGCTTCCGGGACCCCTCAGAGGCGACGGGCCCACTCCCAAAACCCATCTGCCCTCCTCGGGGTTCCATGGTCAGCTAGGCCCGGCGCAGGCCGAGCGCCAGCCTCCCCAGCCTTCCGTGAGGCCCTGTGCTGGCCCGTGGGCAGCTCGCCGGCAGGGCCACCAGGTCCGACAAGATGGAGGGGGAAGGGACGACCACGCCTCCACTGGCGACTTCCCGGTGATTCCCGCCTCTTGGAGCCGCCTACCTGGGCCTCGAACTGGCTTTGCTCTGTTGATCTGGTCTGAGGCCGCTTCGCGGCGTCCGGACAGCAAAAATGGTGGCTGGGCTCGAACTGGCTTTGCTCTGTTGATCTGGTCTGAGGCCGCTTTCGCAGCATCCGGACAGCAAAAATGGTGGCTGGGCTCCGAACTGGCTTTGCTCTGTTGATCTGGTCTGAGGCCGCTTTCGCAGCGTCCGGACAGCAAAAATGGTGGCTAGTGTGGTGGGCGAGTCACATCTGGCTGCTTCCGGGACCCCTCAGAGGCGACGGCCCACTCCCAAAACCCATCTGCCCTCCTCGGGGTTCCATGGTCAGCTAGGCCCGGCGCAGGCCGAGCGCCAGCCTCCCCAGCCTTCCGTGAGGCCCTGTGCTGGCCGTGGGCAGCTCCGCGGCAGGGGCCACCAGGTCCGACAAGATGGAGGGCGATTTTTAATTTATTTCTAATAGAATTTTTTAAGTTTAATTTTCCTCACTTTTTATATTAAATATTATTCAAAGATCCCTTTTCAAGAATTAGTTTGGGAAACTGCTTATAAATATCTCTCTATGGTACCACAGATCTCTGTCAAAGAAATGAACTCCAAATGTCTATATTAAAATTTTACAAGAAGTTCAAAGAACTCTCAGAATATACAGCTCCATCAAAACTAATGACTGGTTTCCAGGTTGTCATCAGTACAGCGCAATTGTTTTTCCATATCTAAATTTTTTAGTATGTTGTGTATTTCTGGTTCTGGGGATGGAACCCCATAGTTATATATACAAATCCACAATATCATCTGATGATTTAAGTTTCAAACCTAGTCATGTGCTCTATAGTTTTGAGAAAATAGCTTAACTGGTTATTTGACAAAAATTGCATAAAAGACCTTTCTCTGAAGTTGTGTTCAGAAAAAAACAAAGAGCATAAAATATTATTCCTTACTCGTAGAAGTAATAAAAGCTGAGAAGTAAATTGTCAGTATTTAGAGAGTGGCATATCAATAAGAAGTCTAAAAATGTAAAATTAAGCAGGTATATCTTACATTCTTACTGACCAAAAATGACTAAACTATTTAATGTACACACAATAAAGTGTTAGAACTGCTGGAAATAACAATAGCTCAGATGAAGTTTCACAGTTTCAATTGTGCAGATAATGACCGGAGACATAGTCTAACAGGTCAGCAAGCAATTGATCAGAGTACCATCTCTGGCAGCCCATATAGTTCCCTGTTAAGGCTTAAAAATACTTATTGGAAGGGGATTGTTGCTCCCACTTCATGGAGGTCCAAAGGTCCGGCTCAAGTGACCTCCTGTGTGTTCCATAGCCTTAACATTACTTGGGGAACAGGGGGTGACTATAGCAGCAGATGCAGTGGCCTAGCTGGGTCCCCCAGCAGTACTCACTGTCCCTCAGACCCCCCACCTGTGTCTAGGAGGTTGTTTCCCCTGACCTGTCCGGGGGAATAGGGAACAAGGCTAGAAGGTTCCTGAAGAGTGTCATTCTTTAATGTTACTCTGTTTCCTCTTTCTTGCTCCCTGGAAGAAACCTCTCCTGGACCTCTGTCTCTCTCTCTCAGCGGTTTCTCCCTTCAGGCTGCTCTCTTTTTTGAGGGGGTTGTCTGTGGAGGCTCATCTCATCATGGACTCTCACTTCTGGATGTCTCTCTTCAGGGCTAAGTGCTTCTGGTCCTCTCCTAGGGCATCTCCTTTCAGGACCATTTCCTTAGGTCCTTTTGTCTCAGGACTTTTCTCTTCAGGGCTTCTTTCCTCTGGACTTCTCGGCTCTACCCCTATCTATTTCCTATTTACCTTGTTTCCATCTTTTGCTATCATCTCTGTGTCTCTGAATCCCTATCTAAGTCTTTGAGTTCCTCCAAGATGCCTTACTGCCGGTGGTCCTAATACTCAGTAGCCCTGAAGATCTGTAGCACTATAGTTTTGATGGCAGCCCTCAGGCTCAGGCTCTACCCTTTGTGGCTCTGGTGCTGGCCTTGGGCCTAAGGCAACAGAAGCAGCTTCTCCTCCTTGGTGCTGGCCATCTGTCTCAGGCACCAGAGGCCCCATGGCTTAGATGCTAGCCAGGCACCAGAAGCCACTGCCCTCATAGTCCAGAAGTACCCAGCCCCTCAGAATGCTCTTCTGGGGGCCCCTATTTATAGTCTTAGCCAAGTTCAGAACCCTGGCCTCAACTGTTCTTACAGACCTTGGGAGGTACTGTGCCTTTAAGATCCCATAGTTCCCCAAGCACTGCCAGTTGTAGTTCCTAATCACAAAGACAGAGTAAGACATGAGTACAGCTATGTGTGACCCTGAGCACCACAAAATAGTGTTGATGAAATGTAACTATAATTTTAAATAAAATATCATTCCAAACATTTTGCACCACTAGAAATGATTTCTTAGTACAGAACCAGAAGTATCCCTGAACATTGCCAGGTGTTGCCCCAAACAAACAAATAAAAAAAAGATAAGCCTTAAAGTTTTTCATACTTAAAAGTAATAGTAGAAAAAAGAGACAAATATTCAAATATACTTACGTTTTGAATGCATGTAGATATGGGAACATTAATTAAAATACAAATCTATGATGTAATGAACATTATATATAGCTACTACACTGGATGAGGAAAGAAGACAGAGAAGGATTACACAGAGCAATTTCAGTTTTCTTGTGTGATATTGAGTACAATTTTTAATAGTGTTATTATAAAGAAAATATTAGCTTGATTAAACAAATGAGAACGTTGTCTTAGATCAATAATTATAATTAATTATTTTGTGTGTTTAGCATGCCAGAGTCTGTTCGTTATCGGAATTAACCAGACAAATCGCTCCACCAACTAAGAACGGCCATGCACCACCACCCACGGAATCGAGAAAGAGCTATCAATCTGTCAATCCTGTCCGTGTCCGGCCAGGTGAGGTTTCATCAAGCGGCCGTGCAGTTCATCAATAAATGCTTTATTTGGAGGTGTTTAAAAGAGTTTGCCTCCCGCCGGCAAGCCTGGCAAGCTTCTCGTGTCGTATTTGATATGCCAAATTCCAGTAACAATTACATTAGGTCATTCCCATGACCTAATATAATGGTTTGAGGCTCTTTATGTTCCTGTAGCAAGTCGATGCCCCTGGCTCTACTGGCATGAGACAGGATATATGGAGATATTACTGGTGCCTGCTCTAGCAAATAGATGATCAACAAGAAGATCGTGATCGTGATTTTGTGTGTTTATTGAATCTATAATAACAATGTAATATACAACATGGAAAGAAGTATGTAGATTTAATAATTTCAAGTGAGATATTTGATGAAACTATACAACAAGAAGTGCTCCATTGTTGTATAACAGGAATGAAGGATGTAGAGAGAAGTAATAGAAGAGTGACTGCATAGATCATGTAGATTACATATGATTTATATATGATAAAATTAAAATATATATACTTATACATTATATATTTGATATATATCATATAAATTATCTGTGTGTATGTATATGTGTTATGAATTCTGAAGTTACTGGTGCAGAATTATGAGGAAAGAATCCTTGGTCTATGAAGATTTGATCAAGACTCAAAGATAGGATAATACCTGAAACTTTAGAGGAATAAAGTGTATTAAGGCTAGTTATGGTCTATCTAGTGATAGTTTCCATGATTATAATGTACATTGTGATGCATATTACTCTAATGTATATGATTAATAACCATAGTAATAACTAATTTATATATTTATTTCTACCTCTATATACATCTCTATATTATTGTGACAATAGAAATATAAGGTGAGGTGGGGCTCACCAGACAATATAATTAGTAAAATTAGACCCCTATTAGGTAGTGAGAATAGCTCAAGGTGGAGATAATTTTAGAGATAACTGAGGACATAAGGCAGGTTACTTCCGACTTGACTCCACATCTTTGTTCAGGTGAATGACAGGGAAGAATGAAGTCATTCTTATAATGGTTCAGTTAGAGAATAATGGAAAAAAGAACAAAGAATCTCAGCTGCATAGTTTTCCATTGTGTAGATGTACCACTGCTTTTCATCCAGTAGTCTGTTCTCAAGCACTCAGATTGTTTCCAGATTCTGGCTATTGTGAACAGTGGTGAGATGAAAATAGAAGTGCAGATGGTGTTTTGGCTGTGTTTTGGGTCTCAGAATTTATACCCAGAAGTGGTATAGCTAGGTAAAATGGGAGTTCAATAGACATCTAACTCATCTTGAGAATGTCCACCTTAGGGTCTCTGGAGGAACCCCGTTGTGTCCACCTTCAACAAATAGTGACAACAAAGAATGACAACAGCCCTATTCCAACCAAGTGTTCATTTTCTTTTTTCCTGTGTTCTGACTTAAGAATCAGACACTTAATAACAATAACCACACACATGAAAAATAAACACATCTTGGTTGGAAAACATCACAGCCTAAGAGAGAAAAACAAATAAACAGATGTCATAATTTATGATGCCAAAGTGACAAATGCAGTTTCATAGGTACAAATAAAAACAAATACTTTATTTATAGGCAAAGGTTTCTTTGTGAAATACCCACATATAGAGGTCCTAAAGGTTCTGAAAGAAGGTCTAGATGGAGATTCAAATCTTCGGATTCCATTTAACTAGAAAAGAATAGGAACAAGAGACCAAAACAGTGTCATGCTATTAGCTCCAGGTGGAAGGCCCTAATTAAAAGGGCTTCTGTATTTGAACCTCTTCTATAGATGGTAACTTCCTAATAATGTGGCAAGTGAATCTGTGTGCGGGGAGGGAAGAAAATGAGTCAGAGAAACAGAATAAGTGGTGATAGAATGGAAAAAAATGAAAAGCTGTATTTTAAATACTTGAGTTTTCTTCACAATTGGCCAGAGTGCTATATTTGTCAGTGACAAAGGTGCCCACTCCCATCTGTTAGCTCAACTGTGTATTTACCAATATATTTTCTCACGGACGGTATAAAATAATCTCAGGCTGCAAAGACATATTGAGCCAAAAATTATGTTTCATTGCTTATATAACATTTAATTCTGAAAGTAACCCATGATTTTACAGTTCAAAGGAAGTAGAACAAGAAACAGGACCCATTTGTGTAATATCGTATGAAAAGGGGTAATGTGAGCCCACTCCACCACTTTTATAATTCATAGATCTTAGTTAAAATTGCTCTACCATTTCCTAGTTTTCTAAGATTGGTTTAATGACTTTACTTCTGAGCTCTAAGTTTATATAAAGCCTCATATATGTCATCAGATACTCTGGCTATTATTTACAAACAAACACCACCATTACACCTATGGAAATGTAACGAGATCAAAGATGCATTGTAGAATAATCAGTTCAATTTGTCAGTGGACAAAAGCAAAGGACTAGTGATAGTGTTTACGATCAAGTGCAACCTTAAAAATCATTTAGTTTTTCATATACCTTATGGTCATAGTAATCGGGAGATGCAAATCAAAACAATAATAAGATATCACCTCACACCAGAGACTGGCACATCCAAAGGGGCAAGAACAATCAGTGCTGGCACGGATGGGGTGAGAAAGTGACTCTCATCCATTGTTGGTGGGAATGTTGACTGGTACAGCAAATTTGGAAGCCAATAAGGGTGTTCCTCCAAAAACTTGATATTGAGCTCCCATTTTACCTAGCTATCCCACTTCTGGGTATATATCCTGGAGACCCACAATACATAGCTTAAACACCATCTGCACTTCTATTTTCATCTCAACACTGTTCACAATAGTCAGAATCTGGAAACAATCCTGAGTGCTCAAGAACAGACTACTGATAAAGAGGCAATGATACATCTACACAATGGAATACTATGCAGTTGTCAGGAAAAAATAAGTCATGAATTTGCCTTTAGAATGGAAGAACATGGAGATTATCATTATTAGTGAAATCAGCCAGAAGGAAACGGACAGACATAAAAGACTGCAATTATCTGTTTGATATAATTATATACTAGTGTTCTAAAAATTGTTGCAAATGGTAATTCCAGACTAGAACTGAGCATTGAATGTAGGCAAAGGGATATACATGA
Organism: Cryptotis parvus; assembly: GCA_021461705.1. Taxonomy (NCBI): domain Eukaryota; kingdom Metazoa; phylum Chordata; class Mammalia; order Eulipotyphla; family Soricidae; genus Cryptotis; species Cryptotis parvus. The sequence continues at coordinate 12,846 of JAJIBD010024018.1, forward strand.
TAACCCCAAAAATGTATATGACAAGTCACTATGTGTAAGAGATGGGAGAGAGAAAGAAAGAGAAGAAGAAGAAGAAGAAGAAGAAGAAGAAGAAGAAGAAGAAGAAGAAGAAGAAGAAGAAGAAGAAGAAGAAGAAGAAGAAGAAGAAGAAGAAGAAGAAGAAGAAGAAGAAGAAGAAGAAGATGATGATTATGATGATGATGAAAAGGAGAACAAGGAGGAGGACAAGGAGGAGGATGAGGAGGAAGAGGTGATGGAGGAGGAAGAGAAGGACGAGGATGAGCATGAGGAGCATGCCTGCTATAGAGGTAGGCTGGGGAACAGAGAGGGAATCTGGGGACATTGAGGTGGAAAATGTGCACTGGTGGAGAGATAGGTGTTTTAACATTGTATGACTGGAATCCAATTATGAACAGCTTTGTACATGTATATCTAAAGGTATTATAATAAAAATAATAAAATAAATTAAGCAAAAAAATAGAATCCTTTATTTTTCTACGTAAGAATTTGATTTTCTGAGACAGTCATTACCAAAATATTTGATTCATAGCAAAACACAAAACTAATACTTTGGGAACAAAAGTATTAAATTAGTCAGGATGAATGATCACAAAAAAAGGGAAAAAAGAAAAACCTAAAACCTTGTGGTCAGAATGCTTATACCTGCTGATATGGAGTGCTGTTGGATGACAGGTTTAGCTAGCTTGGGAGCTTTGCTGTTTTATCCACTCACAGTTTAATCTATTCACATGTTCTTAAGCCAAGGTTCATACTAATGAGATCTCTCTTCTATGTAAACACTGATGGAGGATGTAGCAGTTATAGAAGTCACCTTAACTCTGAGAGTATCTTCTGACTTATATTATACATCTACTAAGACTTCTATGTTATCTAGATCGGGCACAGCTCCTATTTATACCCACTGTACCCAGCATGGGGCAGTTAGAATTTATGATGAGAATACACCCTGGCTACATTGAGACTATTGTTTAAGATTATAGGAAGGATCATACAATTTGCCCTCATGCAGGCGAGTGTGACCCTTTCAGTATACAGAGATTTAGATACTCCGAATCACCCTGGTGCAGATAATACATAAGAAAGAAGGACCTTGTGCATACCATCTAGATTACATGAATCCCATGAAATGAAGATGTATTACTTTATACCAGTCCCCTCTCCAGTGTTTTACATAAGAGATAATCTCTGAAGAAGGAATTATTCCTTAGTGTAATCCTTTGTTTATACCTGTAATAGGGTGTGGCATCAACCTTCTGCACTCTTCTACTATCTAGAACCTGTTTAGGGTTCTATGTTCACAGGACCCTCCCTGTCAACAGTTAGGATTACTTTGGTATATATAAGGGGATTGACTTAAGGTACTCTCCTCCCCTTTTTTGGGTAGGTCTCCACTCTGGTAGGACTCTTTAGTGGAACTCCTTTCTGGTAGGGTCCTCTTTGGTGGGAGACTTGTGCTCTCGTATGGTCTAAGTTGTGACCAGAGCTAGAGTTATTTCATTATATTGGATTGCGGTGGTAGAGCTTTTGTACTATTAAAAGCCTTTTTTGGAACTGTGCCGGACTCGTAAGCTTTCATCTGTTCCCCCTGCGGCATCGGAGGAAGAAGAGAACTTCTGTCCTGAACTTCTATCCTGATATCTTCTTCCTCCTCAGAGTACTAGATACCAAATGGTACTCTGTCAGGGAATCCCCAGCTGCTCTCTGACAGAGTACCATTGGAGGCAATGATTCTGTTGTCACTTCATCTTGGTCTAACCTCCTTGGCATGAGGGAATAGAATAATAGAAAGATATACATGAAAGATAAATGTTTCAATCTGCTGAGGCATTACGCTATATCAAACCTTATTTTAGAATAATTCTAACAAGAATAAATGTACTTATCAAAGTTTGATATCCCTGCCAGCTGAGAATATTATTTCCATTCTTGTTTCCTGTTTTAAGGCAGTAAATGTTCTGTGTGATACTATGAGATTATCACTCCATGAGGTTGTTAGCCCCATGATCCCAGTCTTTCACTCTTATTTTTGTCTTATTTATTTTTTTCACTCCTCTGAGGCACCCCGAAATTGATCCTGTTTAGTGGGGCTAGCCCTGGCACAATTAGAACTGATTTTTTTTCCTGAAAAATATATGACAGTTTCAATGTGAAGGCATATTTAGGCAATGTTTGAATGACTGATAATTTTGTAACCTAGATAATGAAGATGTGGTATTATAGTAAAAGGGAAAGAAAATACAATGAAAAGCACAGAAGGGTTTGCCTTTAAAGGAATGATGTGAGTTATTATAGTGTGGTAAGAATCCATAGATTTTTAGACTTCATATAAAGGCATTGAAGAAAGAAGGGTGCAGAAATGAAGGATACAAATTTGTAAGATCAGAAGGATGCAATAGTTCTGATTTGATTTATTTATATTTATTTTTACATAATAGGCCAAATGACTTATAAATGTCTAAGTAACTAATATTTAATTAATATCTCAACTGCTGTGTTCTACAGTTGCCTCCAAGATCCTTAATCCCACTCCCTATCAAAGAAAAATAGGCCCAGCTTCCAATTGTTCGCTACTTTCTGTGATTTTGAAAACTGTTTCCATTTTCCTGAGCTTTGACCAGTCATTCTTCCTTCACTGTATGTTTCTACTCAGGATTATTGATATTCTTTGACTCTACAATCCATATAATTTGGATAAACTTGCCATTTCCATTACCAGAATTGAAGAAGCCAAACCTCGACTACTTTTGCAAACACTAATTCCGTGTTTGGTATGATAGTACAGTGGGTAGAGCATTTGCCTTGCTCGAGGCTGACACTGGTTTGATCCTGTATATCCCATATGGTTCCACAAGCACAACCAGGAGTAATTCTTTAGTGCAGTGCTAGATGTAAACCCAGAGCATCACAAGGTGTGATCCAAAATGTAACAATTATCTAAATATATAAATGCAAAATAAATACAAATAAATAACAAATAAATAAATGAGTAAATAATTAAGTAAGAAAATAAATAAATAAATAAATGAGAAGAATAAAAACAATAATTTCTCAGCCCAACCTCAACCTCTGCCTTCCGTTCTACTGATCTGTTGAAATGAGAGACAGTATGGTTCTAGAGTTGAGGTTAAGAGGAAATGATGAGAGTCCAATCCTACCCACATAGATTTGGCTTTCAGTTTCAAAATTTCTATTTATAGGTTGGTTTAGTTTTGGGGGCCACCCCGGCAATGGTCATGTTACTCCTGTTTATATGCTCTGGAATTGCTCCTGATGGTGCTTGGGGAAGACGTAGGGATGCCAGAGATAGAACCTAGGTTGGCCCTGTGCAAGGCAAGATCCATTGACACTATATTACTAAAAATAAAGCTCTTACAAAATTTATGTTCAGGGGCCAGAGTGATAGCACAGTGGGTAGGGCCTTTGTCTTTGCAGCAGCAGACCCAGGTTCAATCCACCAGCATTCCATATGGTCCCCCAAGCACTGCCAAGAGTAAATCCTGAGCAAAGAGCCAAAAATAACCCCTAATGTCACTGGGTGTAACACAAAAAGAAAAAGAGTTTCTATTCATTTAAAAATATTTTATTTTGATCACTGTGTTTTTACTATTTTACAATACTGTCAATAGGAAGGTTTCATATGATTCATATTTCAACAGCCCATCTCCAATCAAAGTGTCTGTTTTATTCCACATTGTCTGGTTCCCTACTCAGTCCCCACACTGCATCTTCACCCTGACTCAACCTGTCTCTAGAATAAGTCTCTTAACCATGGTGAACTTAATTATGTGATCTATTAATGTTCATGTCGGTCGTTTTCTGCTCTCAGCATCTCAGATCAGATGTATATAGATCACAAGTATATGCTCATTAGTTTAACAACTGACTCACATTTCTCTCTAACTCTGCTCAGTGGTTTAAGGACTAATATGATCCAATTTCTCATTCCCTCAGGAGGCACTTATGCTTTTCTTCAACTAAATCAACCTTCACCTTTAATTTGTCTGAATGATTCCATTATTAGTGGAAACAAGGGCCCATAGATAATAAATACAGCACTGGGTATCCTCCTTTGGAATTTACTAAGTACCAATTTATTCTAAGTTGTTGATTAATTTTGGTGGTTATAAAACTATGTGTGCATATGTATAGCAACATGATTTCTTTTACCAACCATTTTCCTGCATGTACTGTTTAATTTGCATTATTTTCCAGAGTAGCTTTCATTCTTTAGATTAAAAGGCAAGAAACTATGTGCATGTTACTATACTAATGTACCTGCACTAATTAGAACGTAGATGTACATTTTTATCAAAAACTATTATTCGATCATTCTCTGTAAATAAGCATCCTATTTTACCATATTTTTATCCTAAATTAATTTTCCTGTAACATAAGATGTTTCTAAGATATATACATATATAAATATAGATATGTATGTATATATGTGCATATGTATATATGTTATATACCTATATGTTCATATGTATATGTATATATATTCATGCATATATAAGTATATATACAACATGTATATATCAACACATCTAAATATATATACATATGTGTATACATATATATGTGTATATATACATATGCACATATATATATTAAAGATAAGAAACAATTGTTTATTAAATCCGGCTTTATCCACTCTACTTTATATAGATAAAATATACTTGTTCTTAAATTCTAAAATTGAGCATGAGGAAAGTTTTCATTTGTTTTTAAAATTGGTGTAGCAATGATTTAAAGTAATAATGATAATACAGAGCAAGTATTCTCACTAGTTACACCCTAGACTGTGTAGAAGTAGAGGTTGAAGTCAAGCCATAGGTCCAGGGAGATAAGTTAAACTTAAGGTCCACAACTACTTAAGTTTTATAGGAGGCAGGACAATAGTGTACTGTGGAGCAAAAGCAGATGGCAAGAGTGCGGCAAAGAGATTTAAGAGATTCAAACTTTTATCTAAAACTAAATAAAAAAAGGTACATACACATCACTTTTAAAGAATGACTAAATAGAACAGAAAAAAAATGATGTACTAAATTGTTGGTTCTGAACTGCTAGCCTTAGGGTCCAGCATTTTCCTGTGACAAGTCCCTAAGGGCAGGACCCAGAAACGGGCTTGCCTGTAAGGTTACACCCAAAATATCTGTGCTTATCCAAGCTAAGGTGAGGCAGAATGTGCCTGGTCTTCTGACCTCTGATCACAGGGGATATGTAAATCAATGAATGTTACCTTGCAAATGTTACCTTGCAAATGCTAAATCTGTGATTGTCATTTGTTCCAAAAGATTGTTATCTGTTACAATGGCCAGGACCTTGCAAATGCCCTGTGATATGTGCTTGTACCTCTCCCACCCAAATATTGTATAAAGGCTTAAACTGTGCCCAGCAAAGCAAGGGCTGCTATCCAGAGCTCCCTCTGCATGGGTATCATTCTTTTTTTTTAAACATTTTATTATACCACCATGAAATATAGAATTACAACGTTGTTTACGTTTGTTCTTTCTTTCCTTTCTCAGCAGTTGCAGCAGCAAGACAGAGTTTCTCACAAGTCCATCCCTCTCCTTTTTCGCAGGGAAATGTCCAGCAAGATCTAGGTCTTCCTCATTTGTGCCCGGGGCCCCTACATTAAATGAAGGGAAGCTTCAATGTAAACATATTAAAACTGACAAACATGTTAAAACTGACAAAACTATGTGTCCCACATTAATATCACAATAGAAATTGAGTTACTAAAGACATTAAAAAATAAAATCTAAAAGCATAGGTATGATAAAATTCAAATATTTAGAAGTGAAACATTGTGATTCAAAAGTACTTTTTAAAGTTAAAAGAACAATTTATATAGAAAATCAGAAAATATTTAAAGTAAAATAAAAAGGACATATTGTAAATAACATTTTGCTTTTAAAAAAATAAATATAGCTACAAATTATTCTACTAAACACAAAAAGTGCCTAAAGTGATTATATTAAAATATTATAAAATTGTAAATTTTACAAAAAAATTAGAAATAAAAATGTAAATGTGGAGGTTAATAAAAAATAGAATGTATTTAAAATATCAATTGATAAAATACCTTTAAACAAATACAGAAAAAAATTGAGAAAATGAACATAAACAATATCAAAAACCAAAGATTACATATAACTAAAGTAATATATAGGGAAGAAAATGAGAATAAATTATTCTGATAGTAATTTGGGTAACCATAATAATATCGCTTTCAAGAATAAAAAGGTAATAATGTTACCCCTTAGAAACAAAAACTAGATCTATTCTAAAAACTTGATATTGGAACATAAAAGAAATTAATCAAGATTCATTCATAGTCATCCATATTCAACCATGAAGAGTTGATTATATATATATATATGAAGTTGATATATATATATATATATATATATATATATATATATATATCTTCACTTGATTACTTTGGCATCCTGTTATTCATCGATTTTGTTTCAGAGGGCACCAGTAACATTTCCATTTGACCCTATCACATGCCAGTGTAGCCCAATGACATCTGATTGCTTCAGGAATACGAAGAGTCCCAAACTATTCAGTCAGGGTCTTGACAAAGAAGTCTGACCATCTTGTAGGTGGTGGCATCTTTTGACATCCCGTGGGATCCAGTTGGTAACGGCTCTAGTCCAGCAGTCATCTCCAAATCGCATTACATGTCCAGTCCATCTGATTTTCGATGCCTTGGCAAAGTGACAGTCCCTGACTCTGGAACCGTGATGGAGGTCAGAATTCGGATTCCTTCTCTCCCTTGAGTGAGGCGTGATATTCCAAGCATAGCACTTTCGATTCCTCTTTGGGAGACCGAATAGTGTTCTCATCCTGCTTCTTAGGGCCCAGGTCTCTGAGGCGTAAGTATGTTAATGCAGGGAGAATGGTGGAGTTGAAGAGATGTGCCCAGAGCCAGAGGTTCTTTGTCTTTTTTTAGCTATTTCTTCGATGCTTTGAAGGCATTCCATGCTGCCTCTTCCAGACCTTTCTTTAGGTCGTTTCCATTGTGTTGACATTCGACTCTAGGTACACATAACTTCATTCAGAGATGTTTGTTCCATTGAGAATGAATTGGGTGCCTGGAACTAGTTCATTTTTCATGAACATAGTTTTGTTGAGATTTAGCTGTAGACTTATCTTTCCACATTCTCAGTTGAACTCAGCCAGCATTCCGTGCCGTTTCGGCTAATGTTGGTGTTATTGGAATGATGTCATCAGCAAAGTGTAGGTGGTGTATTTGCTGACTGTCTATCTTCACTCCCATTCTTTCCCTATATATCTTCATCTATTATATATATATATATATAACTTAATATGTAACTGTACCATTCATATACAAGTATATGCACTAATTCCTTTTTCCTCTACTCCAGTATTAATTTTATATTAATTAAATATATTATGTATATGCTACAATATGTGTGTGCATACAACAACAAGTATAGGATAGTTGACTTTGTGTTGGAAAAGGAGCTACAAACATAAAGAAAAGATATCTCTACTAATATAGAATTTAGTTCTTAGGAAAATGATCAGTGTTAACATAGAATAACAACACAGTGAAATGAGTTCTGTAATAAAAGTAGAAATGGTTTTCTTAAGCATAAGTTTTGATGAGGATAGGTAGGGTGCAACAAAGGAAATATTTCCCACAAAATTTGAATCTTCCACTTGACTAAATGCAAAAATTGAAAAATTGAAATAATGCTAATGTAAGAAGTGAAACAACGCCTTCTGTTCTGTGGTGAAACATTTTCCAAATCACTTAAACTTTCATCTGTGCTGTTTACAGGACTGGAATTAGACCTCTTTCACAAGTTTTGAAATTAAATGGCATAAATTGATGCTCCTTTAAAAAGATATTCTTCTGCATACCTTAGGAACTCGAGACCCAACAATGGAGTCATTGTGAAATAATTTCTAGTAATTTGATGTTGTTTCATTTGTAGTTTCTATGTATAGAAATTTTATTACTGAGTACAGTCTCACTAAAGATTGGAGACAATTTTAACAACTCCTTATTCTAATCATAGTAATTATGATCAGTCCTGAACAAGAAGGAAATGCAGCAATAAAACTGAAACTTTATGCCCATTTGACTTGCCTTTTTTTAGGAAATTAAACATGTTGGTTATATAAGAATGATGATAAAAAGTGATTAAGATGTACTGTAATAATAGTTTAACATTGGAATCAGAGGAATATTACAATAGTGCCACATTTTTCTTGCATACAGCTGACCCCAGCATACCGCATGGTCTCCTGAGAGACCTGAATACATATCCAGAAGTAAGTGAACCCTGAATACACATCCAGAAGTAAGACCTGAGTACAACCCAGTGTGGCCCAAAACAAACAAATGAATATAAATTTTAAAAATCTGAGAAAAAATTTTTCGGAATTTAATTCCCAAATCCTCTCATTTTACAGAACTATTATTTCTAACATTGAATTTGTAATTAAGCATCCTGAAAAGAACTTTTACTGATTTGACCACTCCCTGGTGATCATAAATATTAACATTATCCCCAACATAGAGTGAGAATCCAAATGCCCACCTTCTCTATTATATTTTGAAGTATGAGTCACATTGTTCATCAATTTGCTCAAGAAAGTGCCAATGTGTCTCCATTCATTGGGAGGTACAGTATTGTTACTGTTTTTGGCATATCAAATATACCACAGGTATCTTGCCATACTCTGTCATTGGCTCTGGTTTATCGCAGGGGGGTACAGTCTTTTCTATGTCAGATCATCAACCATCCAGGGCCCATGGGCCAGAGCCCTCGGTGTAGACAAGTCTGTCTCCTGTCGGTCACAGCCAGGCATTGCAGCCACACCTGCAATACCTTGAGGGGCAGAAGAAGAACTGTGTCATTGTAGCTTTTTGAGCAATTAATGTTTCAAAATTACTATTCCAGGATGCATTTTTCCTTGAGCTCCCCATTTTCTAAAGTATGTCTTTCCCTCTGCTTCCCTCAAATCTAAAAAAGAATGTAAAGATTGGTAGGGAAGAGAAATTTAAATAGAAAACTATTAAATTTAACCTTTATCCTCTGTCAACTCAGATACCCAACTTTTCCCCATTGCCTCAAAGTTCACCATAAAGCAAATAGAATTTTTAATTAGCACACATATTTTAGAGGTAAATCTAACTTTTCTTGCAATTTTGAAGTCAGGAACATTTGGATGTGTTTAGAATCTCAGCTATGTTAGAGCAAATGAAGCATCTAAATAACATAAATCCTACACTTAAAAAGAGATAACTATAAGGCATCATAAAATTAAATATAGGCAATGCTACCCATTAATCTGTGGACTGAGTAACATGGCAAGAAATGAGTAAATTCAGAAACGAAGATTTTATCATAGTGATCAACAGTGGAGCAGAAAAGTTACATCCAGCTTGAAATCCAAAAAAGGCCTTATTATAATTCAAACTTATTAAAAGTAAACATTTAATTACATATTCATTTAATCATTAAAGCATGTTAGCAACATGTTCAATGATAAGATGTATATATAAATTTATTTTTTACTAATGATAAATTAAAATATATACTGCAACAACATTTTAAATCTTAAACTATTAAATGTCTTCACACTTTTTAAAAAAGTAATCTTAAAAGTTGCTTTGTAAACTGTTCTAAACTGTCCTACTTCTGAATTTATCAATTGTTTATTCACAAGGTGCTTAATTGATCCTCTACATTTGCACTTTACTTGATCCTCTAGATTTTTCTGTAATCCAGTTAGAACTAACACCACATTAGGTTTGAGAATAAAAATTCAGGGTGGCAGGAATCTCTGTTTAGTTACTTGTACTTATCACTAAGGTTCTCTAAAAAGTGATGATGTGTGACAATGTTAATAAGTTTTTAGAATAATTATAATCAGGCTTATTCCTTATAAGTATGCATGCCCTCTTTATGCGATTAGTAATAATTCAGCGGGTTATTAGCACTATAAAAAAGTATTTGTCAAAGTATCTTACACCAAAAAGGCATTAAAGAAAAGGCAGTGGGAGCGATATAATCTATTTCCAATTTCATTGGTCATGTGCAGTTTTTCAACAGTAATATTAACTGATACATATAAAGATGATGGAAATGGCTATGGGATAGAACTAGTCACATTTAAAAAGGGAAACACAGGTCAGGCAACATTCTCTTTAACCTATACCTGTGTCCAAATGGTTACAGTGCCAGGGCTGACAGTAAGGAAAGAGGCATTAATTACCCACAAACATAGGGCTGAAGAATCAAGGAAGACCAAAGGAACAAAAGGCAGCAAGCACTGGAAAAGTTTGTACAAAGTGTCAGCTAAAGACCAGTTTGAACTGCTTGGGACAGAAGCAGTGAGAATCACATTGAGGGACCCAAAACTAGCATTTTAGATATATTAAATAGCTATATAAATTGCATCTGGAATTACATAAACTTATTTCACATCAGATACTTAAGCACCTAAAAACAGGAGCTATTTGAGTTTTGGTACCAGTTAAACGTGTACATTTTGCAAGCTATTTTTTGAGGAATCATGGATTTAAGGATATTAAGGCCTTTATTTTATCGAATGCAGAGCACAGCAATCTCTCTACCAATGATTCTCAACCTCCTGCCATTATTCTGCAATCTGATCCATTTCCCCCTTGTCACAACACCCTATGGTCCGGGATTATTGATTATGTCTC
>JAJIBD010024019.1:0-16088 GCA_021461705.1 Cryptotis parvus
CCCTTTGTGGTTTCTGGTGCTGGCCTTTCGGGCCTAAGGCAACAGAAGCAGCTTCTCCTCCTTGGTGCTGGCCATCTGTCTCAGGCACCAGAGGCCCATGGCTTAGATGCTAGCCAGGCACCAGAAGCCACTGCCCATAGTCCAGAAGTACCCAGCCCCTCAGAATGCTCTTCTGGGGCCCCTATTTATAGCTCCGCCAAGTTCAGAACCCGGGTCTCAACTGTTCTTACAGACCTTGGGAGGTACTGTGCCTCCTTTTTAAGATCCCATAGTTCCCAAGCACTGCCAGTTGTAGTTCCTAATCACAAAGACAGAGTAAGACATGAGCACAGCTAAGTGTGTGACCCTGAGCACCACAAAATAGTGTTGGATGAAATAACTATAATTTTAAATAAAAATATCATTCCAAACATTTTGCACCACTAGAAATGATTTTTTTAGTACAGAACCAGAAGTATCCCTGAACATTGCCAGGCTGCCCCCTGCAAACAAACAAATAAAAAAAAAAAAAAAAAAAGATAAGCCTTAAAGTTTTTCATACTTAAAAGTAATAGTAAAAAAAGAGACAAATATTCAAATATACTTCTACGTTTTGAATGCATGTAGATATGGGAACATTAATTAAAAATACAAATCTATGATGTAATGAACATTATATATAGCTACTGGAAGCACTGGATGAGGAAAGAAGACAGAGAAGGATTACACAGAGCAATTTCTTAGCTTTTCTTGTGTGATATTGGAGTACAATTTTTAAATAGTGTTATTATAAAGAAAATATTAGCTTGATTAAACAAAATGAGAACGTTGTCTTAGATCAATAATTATAATTAATTATTTTTGTGTGTTTAGTATGCCAGAGTCTCGTTCTCAAGTTATCATCGGAATTAACCAGACAAATCGCCTCCACCAACTAAGAACGGCCATGCACCACCACCCACGGAATCGAAAGAGCTATCAATTCGTCAACTTCCGTCCGTGTCCGGGCCAGGTGAGGCTTCATCAAGCTGCCGCAGTTCATCAATAAATGCTTTATTTGGAGGTAAGCTTAAAAGAGTTTGCCTCCGCGGCTCGGCAAGCCTGGCAAGCTTCTCGCGGTCGTATATGATATGCCAAATTCCAGTAATAATTATCGTTAGGTCATTCCCATGACCTAATATAATGGTTTGAGGCTCCTTTATGTCCCTGTAGCAAGTCGATGCCCCTCACCCTACTGGCATGAGAGACAGATATATGGAGATATTACTGGTGCCCGCTCTAGCAAATAGATGATCAACGAGAAGATCGTGGATCGTGATTTTGTGTGTTTATTGAATCTATAATAACAATGTAATATACAACATGGAAAGAAGTAGGATTTAATAATTTCAAGTGAGATATTTGTATGAAACTATACAACAAGAAGTGCTCCATTGTTGTATAACAGGAATGAAGGGATGTAGAGAGAAGTAATAGAAGAGTATCGCATAGATTATGTAGATTATGATATGATTTATATATGATAAAAATTAAAATATATATACTTATACATTATACATTTGATATATATCATATGGACTATCTGTGTGTATGTGATATGTAAGTTATGAATTCTGAAGTTACTGGTGCAGAATTATGAGGAAAGAATCCTTGGTCTATGAAGATTTGATCAAGACTCAAAGATAGGATAATACCTGAAACTTTAGAGGAATAAAGTGTATTAAGGCTAGTTATGGTCTCATTCAGTGATAGTTTCCATGATTATAATGTACATTGTGATGCATATTACCTAATGTATATGATTAATAACTATAGTAATAACTAATTTATATATTTATTTCTACCCCATACATCTCTATATTATTATTGTGACAATAGAAATATAAGGTGAGTGTGGGGCTCTACCAGACAATATAATATAATTAGTAAAATTAGACCCCTATTAGGTAGTGAGAATAGCTCAAGGTGGATAATTTAGAGATAACTGAGGACATAAGGCAGGTTACTCCGACTTCCTGACTCCACATCTTTGTTCAGGTGAATGACAGGGAAGAATGAAGTCATTCTTATAATGGTTCAGTTAGGAGAATAATGGAAAAGGAAACAAAAAGAATCTCAGCTGCATAGTTTTCCATTGTAGATACCACTGCTTTTTCATCTCAGTAGTCTCGTTCCTTGCCAAGCACTCAGATTGTTTCCAGATTCTGGCTATTGTGAACAGTGGTGAGATGAAAATAGAAGTGCAGATGGTAAGTTTTTGGCTGTGTTTTCTCAGAATTTATACCCAGAAGTGGTATGAAGTAGGTAATGTGGGAGTTCACAGACATCTAACTCATCTTGAGAATGTCCACCTTAGGTCTCTGGGTGAACCCGTTGTGTCCACCTTCAAATAAATAGTGACAACAAAGAATGACAACAGCCCTATTCCAACCAAGTGTTCATTTTCTTTTTTTCCTGTGTTCTGACTTAAGAATCAGGACACTTAATAACAATAACCACACACATGAAAAATAAACACATCTTGGTTGGAAAACATCACAGCCTAAGAGAGAAAACAAATAAACAGATGTCATAATTCTATGATGCCAAAGTGACAAATGCAGCTCTTACAGGTACAAATAAAAAAACAAATACTTTTTATTTATAGGCAAAGGTTTCTTGTGAAATACCCACATATAGAGGTCCTAAAGGTTCTGAAAGAAGGTCTAGATGGAGATTCAAATCTTCGGATTCCCATTTAACTAGAAAAGAATAGGAACAAGAGACCAAAACAGTGTCATGCTATTAGCTCCAGGTGGAAAGGCCCTAATTAAAAAGCGGGCTTCTGTATTTGAACCTCTTCTATAGATGAAAATCTCCCTAATAATGTGGCAAGTGAATCTGTGTGCGGGGAGGGAAGAAAATGAGTCAGAGAAACAGAATAAGTGGTGGGAATGGAAAAATGAAAAGCTGTATTTTAAATACTTGAGTTTTCTTCACAATTGGCCAGGAGTGCTATATTTGTCAGTGACAAAAGGTGCCCACTCCCATCTGTTAGCTCAACTGTGTATTTACCAATATATTTTCTCACGGACGGTATAAAATAATCTCAGGCTGCAAAGACATATTGAGCCAAAATTTATGTGTTTCATTGCTTATATAACATTTAATTCTGAAAGTAACCCATGATTTTTAGAAGTTCAAAAGGAAGTAGAAAACAAGAAACAGGACCCATTTGTGTAATATCGCATGAAAAGGGGTAATGTGAGCCCACTCCACCACTTTTATAATTCATAGATCTTAGTTAAAATTGCTCTACCATTTCCTAGTTTTCTAAGATTGGTTTACTGACTTTACTTCTGAGCTCTAAGTTTATATAAAGCCTCATATATGTCATCAGATACTCTTGGCTATTTACAAACAAACACCACCATTACACCTATGGAAATAACGAGATCAAAGATGCATTGTAGAATACCAGTTCAATTTGTCAGTGGACAAAAGCAAAGGACTAGTGATAGTGTTTACGATCAAGTGCAACCTTTAAAAAAAAAAATCATTTAGTTTTTCATATACCTTAAAGTGGTCATAGTAATCAGGGAGATGCAAAATCAAAACAATAATAAGATATCACCTCACACCAGAGACTGGCGCACATCCAAAGGGCAAGAACAATCAGTGCTGGTACTGACATGGGGGTGTGAGAAAGTGACTCTCATCCATTGCTGTGGAATGTTGACTGGTACAGCAAATTTGGAAGCCAATAAGGGTGTTCCTCCAAAAAACTTGATATTGAGCTCCCATTTTACCTAGCTATCCCAATTTGGGTATATATCCTGGAGACCCACAATACATAAAAGAAACAATTATCTGTACTTCTATTTTCATCTCTCAAATACTGTTCACATTAGTCAGAATCTCGAAACAATCTGAGTGCTCAAGAACAGACTGATAAAGAGGCAATGATACATTCACACAATGGAATATCATGCAGTTGTCAGAAAAAAATAAGTCAGCGAATTTGCCTTTAGAATGGAAGAACATGGAGATTATCATTATTAGTGAAATCAGCCAGAAGGAAACGGACAGACATAAAAGACTGCAAATTATCTGTTTGATATAATTATATACTCAGTGTTCTAAAAAATTGTTGCAAAATGGTAATTCCAGACTAGGAACTGAGCATTGAATGTAGGCAAAGGGATATACATGATAACCCCAAAATGTATATGACAAGTCACTATGTGTAAGAGATGGAGAGAGAAAAAGAAAGAGAAGAAGAAGAAGAAGAAGAAGAAGAAGTAAAAGCCAAAGAAGAAGAAGAAGAGTTAAAGTTGGAAGGTGAAGAAGAAGAAGAAGAAGAAGAAGAAGAAGAAGAATAAAGGTGGGAAGAAGGAAGAAGAAGAAGAAGAAGAAGAAGAAGAAGATGATGATTGTGATGATGATGAAAAGGTGAGAACAAGGAGGAGGACAAGGAGGAGGATGAGGAGGAAGAGGTGATGGGAGGAGGAAGCGAGAAGGGACGAGGATGAGCATGAGGAGCATGCCTGCTATAGAGGTAGGCTGGGAACAGGAGAGGGAATCTGGGGACATTGAGGTGGAAAATGTGTGTTCGGTGGAGAGATAGGTGTTTCTTTAACATTGTATGACTGAACTAAATTATGAACAGTCTCTTTGTACATGTATATCTAAAGGTATTAATAAAAATAATAAAATAAAATTAAGCAAAAAATAGAATCCTTTATTTTTCTTCTACGTAAGAATTTTTTCTTACTTTCTGGAGACAGTCATTACCAAAATATTTGATTCATAGCAAAACACAAAACTAATACTTTGGGAACAAAGTATTAAAATTAGTCAGATGAATGATCAAAAAAAAAGGGAAAATATAAAGTTCTAGTTCATAATAAATGTTATCTGCTAGTACCTGCTGATATAGAGCGCGCTACGTTGACTGTGATAGGGTCGAATATCTTGTGGAGCCATTGTTTTATCCACTTCATTAGTTTAATTAATTCACATGTTCTAAGCCAAGGTTCATACTAATGAGATCCCTCTTCTATGTAAACACTGATGGAGGATGGGGCAGTTACAGAAGTCATCTTTAATTCTAGAGTAACTTGGACTTTTATTCATCTACTAAGAACTTCTATGTTAGTCTAAATTGGGCACAGCTCCTCTTTGCCACCCACTGCACCCAGCATGGGGCAGTTAGAATTTCACCAGGAGACTACCACCCTGGCTAAATTGAGTACTATTGTTGTTATAGGAAGGATCATACAATTTGCCCTTCAGCAGGGGAGTGTGACCCTTTCAGTATACGGAGAGAACAAGATACTCCGAATCAACCTGTTGCAGATAATACATAAGAGTCTGTGCTTACCATCTAGATTACATGAAGCCCATGAAATGAAGATGTATTACTTTATACCAGCTCCGTTACATGCTCCAGTGTTTTACATAAGAGATAATCTCTCTGAAGAAGGAATTATTCCTTAGCGTAATCCTTGTTTACACCTGTAATAGGGTGTCGCACAACCCTTCTATACCTTCTACTATCTAGAACCTAGCTTAGGGTTCTTTGTTGTTAGGACCCCTCCTGTCAACAGTTAGGATTACTTTGGTATATATAAGGGGATTGACTAAGGTACTTCCGCTCTTGGGTAGGTCTCCACTCTGGTAGGACTCTTTAGTGGAAACCCTTCTCTCGTAGGGTCCCTCTTTGGTGGGAGACTTGTGCTCTCGCAGTATGGTCTTAAGTTGTGACCAGAGCTAGAGTTATTTCCATTATATTGGATTAAGTTGTGGTAGAGCTTTGTACTTATTAGTGCCCCTTTGAACTTCAGCCGGACTCGCTGTAAGCTTTCTCTCATCTGTTCCCCCCGCGCATCGGAGGAAGAAAGAGAAACTCCCGTCCTGAACTTCATCCTGATATCTTCTTCCCTCAGAGTACTAGATACCAAATGGTACTCTGTCAGGAACCCCCAGCTGCTCTCTGACAGAGAGTACCATTGAGGCAATGATTCCCAAGTCACTATCTTGGTCTAAAACTCCTTTGCAATGAGAGGAATAGAATAGCCAGAAAGATATACATGAAAAAGATAAATGTTTCAATCTGCTGAGGCATTACGTTATATCAAACCTTATTTAGAGAACAATTTTCAAGAATAAAATGTGCTTACCAAAGCTTGATATCCCTGCCAGCTGAGAATATTATTTCCATTCTTGTTTCGTTTTAAGGCAGTAAATGTTCTGTGTGATACTATGAGATTATCACTCCATGAGGTTGAAAGCCAGCCCCATGATCCCAGTAGTCTTTCACTCTTATTTTGTCTTCATTTATTTTTCAACTCCCTGAGGCACCCCCAAATTGACCTTATTTTAGTAATCTAGCCCCCATGGGCACAATTAGAACTGATTTTTTCCTAACAGTATATGACAGTTTCTTAATGTGAAGGTATATTTAGGCACTGCTTGAATGACTGATAATTTTGAAACCTAGATAATAAAGATGTGGTAATATAGTAAAAGGGAAGAAAATACAATGAAAAGCACAGAAGGGTTTGCCTTTAAAGGAATGATGTAGTTATTATGGTGTGGTAAGAATCCATAGATTTTAGACTTCAAGTAAAGGCATTGAAGAAAGAAGGGTGCAGAAATGAAGGATAGAAATTTGTAAGATCAGAAGGATGGAAAGTTCTGATTTGATTTATATTTATTTTTACATAATAGGCCAATGACTTATAAATGTCTAAGTAACTAATATTTATCCATATCTCAACTGCTGTGTTCTTACAGTTGCCTCCAAGATCCTTAATCCCACCTCCCTATCAAAGAAAAATAGGCCCAGCTCCAATTGTTCGCTACTTTCTGCATTTGAAAACTGTTTCCATTTTCCTGAGCTTCTGACCAGTCATTCTTCCTTCACTGTATGTTTCTACCAGGATATTGATATTCTTGACCTCTACAATCCATATAATTCTTGGGATAAACTTGGCTTCCATTACCAGAATTGAAGAAGCTAAATTCGCGATTACTTTTACAAACACTAATTCCGTGTTTGGTATGATAGTACAGTGGGTAGAGCATTTGCCTTGCTCGAGGCTGACACTGGTTTGATCCCGTATATCCCATATGGTTCCACAAGCACAAACAAGAGAATATCTTAGTGCAGTGCTGAGATGTAAACCCAGAAAGCATCGCCAAGGTGATCCAAAATGTAAACAATTATCTAAATATATAAATGCAAAATAAATACAAATAAATAACAAATAAATAAATGAGTAAATAATTGGCAGAAAATAAATAAATAAATAAATGAGAAGAATAAAAACAATAATTGCTCAGCCTGACCCCAACCTCTGCCTTCCGCTCTACTGATCTGTTGAAACGAGAGACAGTATGGTTCTAGAGTTGAGGTTAAGAGGAAAATGATGAGAGTCCAATCCTAACACCCACATAGATCGGCTTTCGTTTCAAAATTTCTATTTATAGGTTGGAGTTAGTTTTGGGGGCCACACCCCGGCAATGGTTCATGTTACCCTGTTTATATGCTCTGGAAATTGCTCTGATGGTGCTTGGGGGAAAACAGGGATGCCAGAGATAGAACCTAGGTTGGCCCTGTGCAAGTGCAAGATCCATTGACACTATATTACTAAAAAAATAAAGCTCTTAACAAAATTTATGTTCAGGGGCCAGAGTGATAGCACAGTGGGTGGTCCTTTGCTGCACGCATAGACCCAGGTTCAATTCACCAGCATTCCATATGGTCCCCCATGCACCGCCAAGAAAATCCTGATAAAGAGCCAGTAATAACCCCTAATGCACCAGGTGTAAACACAAAAAAAAAAAGTAGTTTCTAGTCGCTTCAAAACACTTTAGCTTTGATTACTGTATTTTACTATTTTACAATACTAGTCAATAGAAGGTTTCATATATCATATTTCAACAGCCCATCTCCCACACAGTGTCGTTTTATTCCACATTGTCTGGTTCCCTACTCAACCCCACACCGTATCCTCACCCTGACTCAACCAGTCTCTAGAATAAGTCTCTAACCATGGGTGGAACTCTAATTGCGTATCTATTAATGTTCATGCTGTCGTTCTGCCTCAGCATCTCAGATCAGATGTATATAGATCACAAGTATATGCCTCACTAGTTTAACAACTGACTCACATTTTCTCTAACTCTGCTTAGTGGCTTGAGGACCAATATGATCCAATTTCTCATTCCCCCAGGAGGCACTTATGCTTTTCTTCAACCAAACAACCTTCACCTTTAATTTGTCTGAATGGATTCCATTATTAGTGGAAACAAGGGCTCATAGATAATAAATACAGCACTAAGTATCCTCCTTTGGAATTCTTACTCTGGCACCAATTTATTCTAAGTTGTTGATCAATTTTGATGGTTATAAAACTATGAAGTGGCATAGTATAGCAACATGATTTTTTTACCAACTATTTTCCCGCATGTACTGTTTAATTTGCATTATTTTCCAGAGTATCATTCTTAAGATTAAAAAGACAAGAAACTATGTGCAGTCACTATACTAATGAACCTGCACCTCCCCTAGGACGTAGATGTAATCTTTACTCCAAAACTATTAGTCGATCGTATTCTCTCTGTAAATAAGCATCCTATTTTACCATATTTTTATCCTAAATTAATTTTCCTCTAACAGAAGATGTTTCTCAAGATATACATATATAAAGATAGATATATATATATATATGTACATGAAGTAAATATTTAGATACCTATATGTTTATATGTGTATGTTGGATATCTTCAGCATATATATAGGTACAACATTGTATCAACACATCAAATATATATATTGTGTGTATACATACATATATGTGTATATATACATATGCAATATATATTTTAAAGATAAGAAAAACAATTGTTTATTAACCGCTTTATCCACTCTTACTTTATATAGATAAAATATACTGTTCTTAAATTCTAAAAATTGAGCATGAGGAAAGTTTTCATTTGTTTTTAAAATTGGGTGTAGCAATGATTTGAAAGTAATAATGATAATACAGAAAGTAAGTATTCTACTAGTTACACTAGACTGTAGAAGTAGAGGTTGAAGCCAAGCCATAGGTCCAGGGAGAAGATAAGTTAAAACTTCCAAGGTCCACAACTACTTAAGTTTTATAGGGAGTGTAGTGACAATAGTGTACTGTGGAGCAAAAGCAGATGGTAAGAAGAGTCAAGAGAGATTGCAGAGATTCAAACTTTATCTAAAACTAAAAAAAGGTACAATACACATCACTTAAAAAATGACTAAATAGAACAGAAAAAATGATGTACTAAATTGTTGGTTCCCTGGAATATTAGCCTTAGGGTCCAGCATTTTCCTGTGCAGACAAGTCCCTAAGGGCAGGACCCAGAAACGGGCTTGCTTCAAAGGTTACACCCAAAATATCTGTGCTTATCCAAGCCAAGTGTAGTGAATCGTGCCTGGTCTCTTCGGGATCTCTGATCACAGGATATGTAAATCAATGAATGTTACCTTGCAAATGTTACCTTGCAAATGCTAAATTCAGGATTATGCCATTTGTCTCCAAAGATTGTTATCTGTGCCATAATGTGGCTGTAGGACCTTGCAAATGCCCCGGTGATATGTGCTTGTACCTCTCCACCCAAATATTGTATAAAAGGTTTAAACTGTGCTCAGCAAAGCAAGGGCTGCTATCCAGAGCTCCTCTGCATGTGGGTATCATTCTTTTTTTAAACATTTTATTATACCACCATGAAATATAAGTAGAATTACAACGTTGTGCCACGTTTGTTCTTTTCTTTCCTTTCTCAGCAGCGGTAGCAGCAAGAGACAGAGTTTCTAACAAGTCCATTCCTCTCCTTTTCGCAGGGAAAATGTCCAGCAAGATCTAGGTCTTCCCTCATTTGTGCCCGGGCCCCTTTACATTGAAATGAAGGGAAGCTTCAATGTAAACATATTAAAAACTGACAAACATATTAAAACTGACAAAACTATGTGAACCCACATTAATATCACAATAGAAATGAGTCACAAAAGATATTAAAAATAAAATCGAAAAGCATAGGTATGATAAAATTCAAATATTTAAATGAAACATTGTGATTCAAAAGTACTTTAAAAGTTAAAAGAACAATTTTATAATAGAAAATCAGAAAATATTTAAAGTAAAAATAAAAAGGACATATTGTAAATAACATTTTGCTTCTCTAAAAAAAAATATAGCTACAAATTATTCTACTAAACACAAAGCTCTAAAGTGATTATATTAAAATATTATAAAATGTAAATTTTACAAAAAAATCAGAAATAAAAATGTAAATGTGGAGGTGAATAAAAAAATAGAATGTATTTAAAATATCAATTGATAAAAAAATACCTTTTTAAACAAATAAGGCAAAAAAATTGAGAAAAATGAACATAAACAATATCAAAAAACCAAAAAGATTACATATAACTAAAGTAATATATAGGGAAGAAAATGAGAATAAATTACTCTGATAGTAACTTGGGTAACCATAATAATATCGTTTCAAGAATAAAAAGGTAATAATGTTACCCTTAGAAACAAAAATAGATCTAATACCTAAAAAACTTGATATTTGTACATACAAGAAATTAATCAAGCATTCATTCATAGTCAACTATACTCAACCATGAAGAGTTGATTATATATATATATATATGAAGCGTTGAGATATATATATATATATATAGATATATATATATATATATCTTCACTTGATGGCTTGGCATCCTGTTATTCATCATATCGATTTTGTTTCAGAGGGCACCAGTAATATTTTATTTGACCTCAACACGTGCCAGTGTAGCCTAAGGGCATCTGACTGCTTCAGGAATACGCAAGAGTCTCAAACTACTCATTCAGGTCTTGACAAAGAAGTTCGACCATCTTGTAGGTGGGGTGGCCATGTGATCTTTTATTATCCCGTGGGATCCAGTTGGTAACGTTCAGTCCAGCAGTCATCTCCAAATCGCATTATATGTCCAGTCCATCTGATTGATGCCTGGCAAAGTGATAGCCCCTGACTCTGGAATAGTCAACGGAGGTCAGAACTCCGATTCCTCTTCCCTTGAGTGAGGCGTGATATTTCAAGCATAGCACTTTCGCATTCCTCCCGGGAGACCCGAACATGTTCTCATCCTGCTTTCTTAGAGGCCTCTGGCCCTGAGGCGGGCATGTTAACAATGCAGGGAGAATGGTGGAGTCGAAGAGATGTGCCCAGAGCTAGGTAAGGTTCTTTTTTGTCTTTAGCCATTTCTTCGACTGCCTTTGAAAAAGCATTCCATGCTGCCTCTTCCAGACCTCTCTTTAGGTCGCTCACAGTTGACATCTCACTCATAGGCACACATAACTTCATTCAGAGATGCTGTTCCATTGAGAATGAATTGGGTGCCTGGAACTAGTTCATTTTTCATGAACATAGTTTTGCTTTGAGATTTAGCTGTAGACCTATTCTTTCCACATTCTCAGCTGAACTCAGCCAGCATTCGCGTCAGCTTGGCTAATGTTTGGTGCTATTGGAATGATGTCAGCAAAGTGTAGGTGGTGTATTTGCTGACTGTCAATCTTCAATTCCCATTCTTTCCCTATATATCTTCATCTATTATATATATATATATAAGCAACTTAATATGTGTAACTGCATTACATATACAAGTAGGGCGTACCTTACCTCTTTTCCTCTTACTCCAGTATTAATTTTATATTAATTAAATATATTATGTATATGTTAAGCACATGTGGTGCATACACAACAAGTATAGGATAGTTGACTTGTGTTGGAAAGGAGCTAAAGCAAACATAAAGAAAAAGATATCTCTACTAATATAGAATTTAGTTCTTAGGAATGATCAGTGTTACCATAGAATAACAACACAGTGAAATGTGAGTTCTTGTAATAAAGTAGAAATGGTTTTCTTAAGTATATGCTTTGATGAGCAGGGATAGGTAGGGTGCAACAAAGGAAATATTTCCCACAAAATTTGAATCTTGACTAAATGCAAAAATTGAAAATTGAAATAATGCTAATGTAAGAAGTGAAACAACGCTCTCTTGTTCTGGTGGTGAAACATTTTCCAAATCACTTAAACTTCTTTTCATCTGTGCTGTTTATGGACTGAAACATTAGACCTCTTTCACAAGTTTTGAAATTAAATGGCATAAATTGATGCTCCTTTTTAAAAAGATATTCTTCTGCATACCTTTTAGAACTGGAGACTCCAACAATGGAGTCATTGTGAAATAATTCAGTAATTTGATGTTGTTTCATTTGTAGTTTCTATGTATAGAAATTCTTTATTACTGAGCACAGTCTCACTAAAGATTGAGCAATTTTTAACAACTCCCCATTCTAATCATAGTAATTATGATCAGTCCCGGAACAAGAAGGAAATGTAGCAATAAAACTGAAACTTTATGCTCATTTGACTTGTGCCTTTTAGAAAAAATAAATAAAACATGTTGGTTAGTATAAGAATGATGTGATAAAAGTGATTAAGATGTACTGTAATAATAGTTTAACATTGAATCAGAGGAATATTACAATAGTGCTGGGCACATTTTTCTTGCATAGCTGACCCCAGCATACCGCATGGTCTCCTGAGAGACTCTGAATACACATCCAGAAGTAAGTGAACCTCTGAATACACATCCAGAAGTAAGACCTGAGTACAACCTAAAAGTGTGGCCCAAAACAAACAAGAATATAAATTTTAAAAAATCTGAGAAAATTTTTCGGAATTTAATTCCCAAATCCTCTCATTTTACAGAACTATTATTTCTAACATTGAATTTGTAATTAAGCATCCTAAAAAAAGAACTTCTTTACTGGATTTACTACTCCCCGGTGATCAATATAAATATTAACATTATCCCCCAACATAGAGTGAGAATCCAATAAATGCCCACCTTTCTCATTATATTTTTGAAGTATGAGTCACATTGTTCATCACCTGCTCAAGAAGGAAAAAAGCCAGTAATGTCTCCCATTCCATTGGGAGTGTACAGTATTGTTACTAAGTTTTTGGCATATCAAATAATATACTACAGGTATCTTGCTAGCCATACTCTGTCATTGGCTCTGGCTTATCGCAGGGGGTACAGTCTTTTTCTATGTCAGATCATCAACCATCCAGGGGCCCATGGGGGCAGAGCCCTCGGTGGTAGACAAGTCTGTCTCCTGTCAAAATACAGCTAGCATTGCAGCCAATTCCGCAATACCTTTGAGGGGCAGAAGAAGAATGTGTGTTCTATTGTAGCTTTCTTTTTTGAGCAATTAATGTTTCAAAATTACTATTCCAGGATGGCTTTTCCTGAGCTCACCATTTTTCTAAAGTATGTCTTTCCCTCTGCTTCCCTCAAATCTAAAAAAGAATGTAAAGATTGGTAGGGAAGAGAAATTCTAAATAGAAAACTATTAAATTAACCTTTATCCTCTGTCAATCTCAGATACTCCAACTTTTTCCCATTGCCTCAAAAAAAAGTTCCACCATAAAGCAAATAGAATTTTAATTAGCATTAACATATTTTAGAGGTAAATCTAACTTTACTTTTGCAATTTTTGAAGTCAGGAACATTTGGATGTGTTTAGAATTCAGCTATGTTAGAGCAAAATGAAGCATCTAAATAACATAAATCCTACACTTAAAAGAGATAACTTATAAGGCATCATAAAATTAAATATAGGCAATGCTACCCCATTAATCTGTGGACTGAGTAACATGGTGCAAGAAATGAGTAAATTCAGAAACGAAGATTTTTTATCATAGTGACTGCCAGTGAGGCAGAAAAGTTACATCCAGCTTGAAATCCAAAAAGGCCTTATTATAATTCAAACTTATTAAAAGTAAACATTTAATTGCATATCTATTTAATCATTAAAAAGCATGTTAGCAACATGTTCACGATGCTAAGTGATGTATATATATAAATTTATTTTTTACTAATGATAAATTAAAATATACTCGTAAACAATATTTTAAATCTTAAACTATTAAATGTCTTCACACTTTTTTAAAAAAGTAATCTTAAAAGCTGCTTTGTAAACCGTTCTAAACTGCTTTCACTTCTGAATTTTATCAATTGTTTATTCACATGCTTAATTGATCCCTTCATTTGCACTTTTACTTTTTTGATCCTCTAGATTTTTCTGTAATCCAGAAGTTAGAACTAACACCACATTAGGTTTAGAATAAAAATTCAGGGTGGTGAATCTCTGTTTAGTTACTTGTACTTATCACAAGGGTTCTCTAAAAGTGATGATGTGTGACAATGTTAATAAGTTTTTAGAATAATTATAATCTGTGGCTTTATCTTCTTATAAGTAGCATGCCCTCTTTTATGCGAGACATAATAATTCAGCGGGTTATTAGCACTAAAAGTATTTGTCAAAGTATCTTTACACCAAAAGGCATTAAAGAAAAGGCAGTGGGAGCGATATAATCTATTTCTAATTTCATTGGTCATGTGCAGTTTTGCTAACAGTAATATTGCTATTAACTGATACCATATAAAAAGTCGATGGAAATGGCTAAGGGATAGGAACTAGTCACATTTAAAGGGAAACACAGGTCAGCAACATTCTCTTTAACCTATAAATTAAAACTAAATGGTTGCCAGTGCCAGGGCTGGCAGTAAGGAAAGAGGCATTAATTACCCACAAACATAGGCTGAAGAATCAAGGAAGACCAAAGGAACAAAAGGCAGCAAGCACCGAAAAGTTTGTACAAAGTAAGCCAGCTAAAGACCGTTTGAACTAAGCTTGGGACAGAAGCAGTGAGAATCCACATTGAGGGACCCAAAACTAGCATTTTAGATATTAAATAGCTATAAATTGCATCTGGAATTATGCCAAACTTATTTCACACATCAGATACTTAAGCACCTAAAAATAGGAGCTATTTGAGTTTTGGTACCAGTTAAACGTATTTTAAATTATTTTTTGAGGAATCATGGTTTCGGCTGATATTAAGGCTCTTATTTTATCGCTGCAGAGCACAGCAATCTCTCTACCAATGATTCTCAACCTCCTGCCATTATTCTGCAATCTGATCCATTCCCCATTGCTGTCACAACAACACCCCCAAGTGGTTCAGGGATTGGCTGGTTGATTATGTCTCAGAATTGCCAACACGGTATTGCTTGACACACTCTATTACCATTAGTAAATCATGGTGCCAAAAATAACAATTGTAAGCAAAATAATAATACATTTAAAAAAATCAAAGGTTCTTACTTCTTTCCCTTTTATTTTTTTTTTCTTTCTCAGAAAAGAGGGAGATTTGTCTCCTCCAGGAGTGGCAATTAGTATTCATCTTGCCATCACTAGATTAAATTAAAATATATTTTGTTAACTAAAATCTAAAGTGTGGATTTTAAAAAATTAACCTCTTGTCACAATTCCACTCCAGCAGACCAGACTATCACAGCCCGGATCATCGAGCTACACCCACCCAGCAGCAAGTTTTTTTTCAATCCGCCCAGGTATGCTGAACCAGAGACTCTCAGACATGGGGAAGAGCTGCTACTTGCTCCAGCCCAGCCGCCTCATGAGGCACTGGAGAGGCATGGCGTGGAAAGTTCTAGCCCTGGCCTGCCACCCCAGCAGAGCCTCACAACAAGCCAGATGTGACCCCCTGGACTCCATGGGGCCGCCATTTTTCACATCCGGATTTCCTCTTGTCACACCCACCCAGCAGAGCAGACTATCACACCCGGCTTCCGCCGCCGTGCGGTCTCTCGCTTCATCAATAAATGCTTTATTTAGAGTTGACTACAAGAGTATGCTACCCACAACGGCAAGCCTGGCAAGTTGCTCTCGTAAGCGCCAGGGTTTGATATGCCAAATACCAGTAATAGTTTATATTAGGTCATTTCCATGACTCAATATAATGGCTTGAGGCTCTTATGTTCCTGGAGCAAGCGGATGCTTTGGTTCCCATTAGCATGAGACAGGCCATATGGAGATATTACTCTAGCAAATAGATGAGATGAACGGAAGATAGTGATAGAGATTAAAATTATAAAATATATTTGTTGAACTAAAATCTAGTGTGATTTTAAAATTGAATCAAAAAGCAGTGTGTGAATATT
>JAJIBD010024020.1:0-34766 GCA_021461705.1 Cryptotis parvus
AGGGCTGCTATCCAGAGCTCCCCTCTGCATGGGTATCATTCTTTTTTTTTAAACATTTTATTATACCACCATGAAATATAGAATTACAACGTTGTTCACGTTTGTTCTTTCTTTCCTTTCTCAGCAGTTGCAGCAGCAAGACAGAGTTTCTCACAAGTCCATCCCTCTCCTTTTTTCGCAGAGGGGAAAGGTCCAGCAAGATCTAGGTCTTCTCATTTGCTCCGGGCTCCCATTAAATGAAGGGAAGCTTCAAGTAAACATATTGAAACTGACAAACATATTAAAACTGACAAAACTATGTGTCCCACATTAATATCACAATAGAAATTGAGTTACTAAAGATATTCAAAAATAAAATCTAAAAGCATAGGTATGATAAAATTCAAATATTTAGAAGTGAAACATTGTGATTCAAAAGTACTTTAAAGTTAAAGAACAATTTATATAGAAAATCAGAAAATATTTAAAGTAAAATAAAAAGGACATATTGTAAATAACATTTTGCTTCTTAAAAATAAATATAGCTACAAATTATTCTACTAAACACAAAAGTGCCTAAAGTGATTATATTAAAATATTATAAAATTGTAAATTTTACAAAAAGTAGAAATAAAAATGTAAATGTGGAGGTTAATAAAAATAGAATGTATTTAAAATATCAATTGATAAAATACCTTTAAACAAATACAGAAAAAATTGAGAAATGAACATAAACAATATCAAAAAACCAAAGATTACATATAACTAAAGTAATATATAGGGAAAGAAATGAGAATAAATTATTCTGATAGTAATTTGGTAACCATAATAATATCGTTTCAAGAATAAAAAGGTAATAATGTTACCCCTTAGAAACAAACTAGATCTATTCTAAAAACTTGATATTGGAACATAAAAAAATTAATCAAGATTCATTCATAGTCATCCATATTCAACCATGAAGAGTTGATTATATATATATATATATGAAGTTGATATATATATATATATATATATATATATATATATATCTTCACTTGATTATTGGCATCCTGTTATTCATCGATTTTTGTTTCAGAGGGCACCAGTAACATTTCCATTTGACCCTATCACATGCACAGTGTAGCCCAATGACATCTGATTGCTTCAGGAATACTTGAAGAGTCTTCAAACTATTCAGTCAGGGTCTTGACAAAAGAAGTCTGACCATCTTGTAGGTGGGTGGCCATGTCATCTTTTGGACATCCCGTGGGATCCAGTTGGTAACGGCTCTAGTCCAGCAGTCATCTCCAAATCGCATTACATGTCCAGTCCATCTGATTTTCGATGCCTTGGCAAAGTGACAGCGTCCTGACTCTGGAACCGTGATGGAGGTCAGAATTCGGATTCCTTCTCTCCCTTGGTGAGAGGCGTGATATTCCAAGCATAGCACTTTCGATTCCTCTTTGGGAGACCGAATAGTGTTCTCATCCTGCTTTCTTAGGGGCCCAGGTCTCTGAGGCGTAAGCATGTTAATGCAGGGAGAATGGTGGAGTTGAAGAGATGTGCCCAGAGCCAGAGGTTCTTTGTCTTTTAGCTATTTCTTCGATGCTTTTGAAGGCATTCCATGCTGCTCTCTTCCAGACCTTCTCTTTAGGTCGTTCATTGTGTTGACATCTCGACCTAGGTACACATAACTTCATTCAGAGATGTTTGTTCCATTGAGAATGAATTGGGTGCCTGGAACTAGTTCATTTTTCATGAACATAGTTTTGTTGAGATTTAGCTGTAGACTTATCTTTCCACATTCTCAGTTGAACTCAGCCAGCATTCGTGCGCTTGGCTAATGTTTGGTGTTATTGGAATGATGTCATCAGCAAAAGTGTAGGTGGTGTATTTGCTGACTGTCTATCTTCACTCCCATTCTTTCCCTATATATCTTCATCTATTATATATATATATATATAACTTAATATGTGTAACTGCATTACATATACAAGTATATGCACTAATTCCTTTTTCCTCTACTCCAGTATTAATTTTATATTAATTAAATATATTATGTATATGCTACAATATGTGTGTGCATACACAACAAGTATAGGATAGTTGACTTTGTGTTGGAAAGGAGCTACAAACATAAAGAAAAGATATCTCCTCTACTAATATAGAATTTAGTTCTTAGGAAAATGATCAGTGTTAACATAGAATAACAACACAGTGAAATGAGTTCTGTAATAAAAGTAGAAATGGTTTTCTTAAGTATAAGTTTTGATGAGGATAGGTAGGGTGCAACAAAGGAAATATTTCCACAAAATTTGAATCTTCCACTTGACTAAATGCAAAATTGAAAAATTGAAATAATGCTAATGTAAGAAGTGAAACAACGTCTTCTGTTCTGTGGTGAAACATTTTCCAAATCACTTAAACTTTTCATCTGTGCTGTTTACAGGACTGGAATTAGACCTCTTTCACAAGTTTTGAAATTAAATGGCATAAATTGATGCTCCTTTTAAAAAGATATTCTTCTGCATACCTTAGAACTGGAGACCTAACAATGGAGTCATTGTGAAATAATTTCTAGTAATTTTGATGTTGTTTCATTTGTAGTTTCTATGTATAGAAATTTTTTATTACTGAGTACAGTCTCACTAAAGATTGAGCAATTTTTAACAACTCCTTATTCTAATCATAGTAATTATGATCAGTCCTGAACAAGAAGGAAATGTAGCAATAAAACTGAAACTTTATGCTCATTTGACTTGTGCCTTTTTTAGAAAAAATAAACATGTTGGTTATATAAGAATGATGATAAAAAGTGATTAAGATGTACTGTAATAATAGTTTAACATTGGAATCAGAGGAATATTACAATAGTGCCACATTTTTTTTGCATTACCAGCTGACCCCAGCATACCGCATGGTCTCCTGAGAGACCTGAATACACATCCAGAAGTAAGTGAACCCTGAATACACATCCAGAAGTAAGACCTGAGTACAACCCAGTGTGGCCCAAAACAAACAAATGAATATAAATTTTAAAATCTGAGAAAAATTTTTGAATTTAATTCCCAAATCCTCTCATTTTACAGAACTATTATTTCTAACATTGAATTTGTAATTAAGCATCCTGAAAAGAACTTTTACTGGATTTACCACTCCCCTGGTGATCATAAATATTAACATTATCCCCCAACATAGAGTGAGAATCCAAATGCCCACCTTCTCTATTATATTTTGAAGTGATGAGTCACATTGTTCATCAATTTGCTCAAGAAGGTGCCAGTAATGTCTCCATTCATTGGGAGGTACAGTATTGTTACTGTTTTTGGCATATCAAATATACCACAGGTATCTTGCCATACTCTGTCATTGGCTCTGGTTTATCGCAGGGGGTACAGTCTTTTTCTATGTCAGATCATCAACCATCCAGGGCCCATGGGGCAGAGCCCTCGGTGTAGACAAGTCTGTCTCCTGTCAGTCACAGCCAGGCATTTGCAGCCACCTGCAATACCTTTGAGGGGCAGAAGAAGAATGTGTGTCTATTGCAGCTTTTTGAGCAATTAATGTTTCAAAATTACTATTCCAGGATGCATTTTTCCTTGAGCTCACCATTTTTCTAAAGTATGTCTTTCCCTCTGCTTCCCTCAAATCTAAAAGAATGTAAAAGATTGGTAGGAAGAGAAATTCTAAATAGAAAACTATTAAATTTAACCTTTATCCTCTGTCAATCTCAGATACCCAACTTTTTCCCCATTGCCTCAAAAGTTCCACCATAAAGCAAATAGAATTCTTTAATTAGCACACATATTTTAGAGGTAAATCTAACTTTACTTGCAATTTTTGAAGTCAGGAACATTTGGATGTGTTTAGAATCTCAGCTATGTTAGAGCAAATGAAGCATCTAAATAACATAAATCCTGCACTTAAAAGAGATAACTATAAGGCATCATAAAATTAAATATAGGCAATGCTACCCATTAATCTGTGGACTGAGTAACATGGCAAGAAATGAGTAAATTCAGAAACGAAGATTTTATCATAGTGATCAACAGTGGAGCAGAAAAGTTACATCCAGCTTGAAATCCAAAAAAGGCCTTATTATAATTCAAACTTATTAAAAAGTAAACATTTAATTACATATTCATTTAATCATTAAAGCATGTTAGCAACATGTTCAATGATGCTAAGATGTATATATAAATTTATTTTTTTTACTAATGATAAATTAAAATATATACTGCAACAACATTTTAAATCTTAAACTATTAAATGTCTTCACACTTTTTAAAAAAGTAATCTTAAAAGTTGCTTTGTAAACTGTTCTAAACTGTTCTACTTCTGAATTTATCAATTGTTTATTCACAAGGTGCTTAATTGATCCTCTACATTTGCACTTTACTTGATCCTCTAGATTTTTCTGTAATCCAGAAGTTAGAACTAACACCACATTAGGTTTAGAATAAAAATTCAGGGGTGGCAGGAATCTCTGTTTAGTTACTTGTACTTATCACAAGGGTTCTCTAAAAGTGATGATGTGTGACAATGTTAATAAGTTTTTAGAATAATTATAATCAGGCTTATTCCTTATAAGTATGCATGCCCTCTTTATGCGATTAGTAATAATTCAGCGGGTTATTAGCACTATAAAAGTATTTGTCAAAGTATCTTACACCAAAAAGGCATTAAAGAAAAGGCAGTGGGAGCGATATAATCTATTTCAATTTCATTGGTCATGTGCAGTTTTGCCAACAGTAATATTAACTGATACCATATAAAGATGATGGAAATGGCTATGGGATAGAACTAGTCACATTTAAAAGGGAAACACAGGTCAGGCAACATTCTCTTTTAACCTATACCTGTGTCCAAATGGTTGCCAGTGCCAGGGCTGACAGTAAGGAAAGAGGCATTAATTACCCACAAACATAGGGCTGAAGAATCAAGGAAGACCAAAGGAACAAAAGGCAGCAAGCACCGGAAAAGTTTGTACAAAGTGTCAGCTAAAGACCAGTTTGAACTGCTTGGGACAGAAGCAGTGAGAATCACATTGAGGGACCCAAAACTAGCATTTTAGATATATTAAATAGGCTATAAATTGCATCTGGAATTACATAAACTTATTTCACATCAGATACTTAAGCACCTAAAATAGGAGCTATTTGAGTTTTGGTACCAGTTAAACGTGTATTTTAAATTATTTTTTGAGGAATCATGGTTTCCATGATATTAAGGCCTTTATTTTATCGTTGCAGAGCACAGCAATCTCTCTACCAATGATTCTCAACCTCCTGCCATTATTCTGCAATCTGATCCATTCCCCATTGTCACAACACCCTATGGTTCAGGGATTATTGATTATGTCTCAGAATTGCCAACACGGTATTGCTTGACACTCTATTACCATTAGTAAATCATGGTGCCAAAATAACAATTGTAAGCAAAATAATAATACATTTAAAATCAGGTTCTTACTTCTTTCCCTTTATTTTTTTTCTTTCAGACTAAAGAGGGAGATTTGTCTCCTCCAGGAGTGGCAATTAGTATTTATCTTTATTATCACTAGATTAAAATTTAAAATATATTTGTTGAACTAAAATCTAGTGTGGATTTTAAAAATTCAATCCCTCTTGTCACAACTCCACCCAGCAGACCAGACTATCACAGCCCGGATCATCGACACCCACCCAGCAGCAGTTTTTTTTTTCAATCCGGCCCAGGTATGCTGAACCAGAGACTCTCAGACATGGGGCAGAGCTGCTACTTGCTCTCCCTGTGCCCAGCCGCTCATGAGGCACCCTGAGAGGCATGGCGGGTTCTAGCCCTGGCCTGCCACCCCAGCAGAGCCTCACAACAAGCCAGATGACCCCCTGACTCCATGGGGCCGCCATTTTTCACATCCGACTTCCCTCTTGTCACAACTCCACCCAGCAGAGCAGACTATCACAACCCGCTCGCCCGGCCGCTTAGCGGTCTCTCGTTTCATCAATAAATGCTTTATTTAGAGTTGACTACAAGAGTATGCCACCCACACGGCAAGCCTGGCAAGCTGCTCGTGTTGTATTTGATATGCCAAATACCAGTAATATTTATATTAGGTCATTTCCATGACCTAATATAATGGTTTGAGGCTCTTTATGTTCCTGGAGCAAGCGGATGCTTTGGGTTCTATTAGCATGAGACAGGCCATATGGAGATATTACTCTAGCAAATAGATGATGAACGGGAAGATAGTGATAGAGATTAAATTATAAAATATATTTGTTGAACTAAAATCTAGTGTGGATTTTAAAATTGAATCAAAAGCAGTGTGTGAATATTGTGAGATTCCTTATTTGAAAACAATACATTTGGGAAAAGCAGGCATATTTGAATATGAATTAAATATTTAAGTAATGCTAACAGATTTTATTTCTTTGGAGGTTTTGAGAATAATAAAGTTTTCTAGAAAATTATTCTTACTTATATAAAAGGCCTTATTAAATACCAAAGGACAAAATTCTAGAATATTTGAGGCATGTTTTAGTAGTTCATCAAAATGTGAATCTATTTACATGCAAATCGTATAAAATAATTTTAAGGTCCTAAAATGACCATCTCTATCCAGGGTCAAATACCGAAAATTACTCTCAATTAGCATCTTAATACATTCTGATATAATAATATTGCTGGCTTCCTATACCTTTTTTTTAACTTTGTATAATTTATCTTCCTTAAGGATTCACATTCAGACTAATGGCTATCCAGAAGCAGCTACATAATTTGCAGAGAAAAGTGCAAAGAAAATGCTGGGCCTCTTGTTCAACATTTATTACCAATTTCAAGACAGTTGCAGTTAACGTAAAGCAAGCTCATGGAACAGCCCTGAGGCCGCCTTCACCACAAGTGGGTGACAAAATTTTATTCCTTAAGTGATTAGTTAGAATGTAGTACAATTTTCCTTAGCTGCAGAAATTCTAAAATACATCTAAGTACTGCCAAGATTTTTGTTTTTTTGGGGGTGGTTAGGGTCGGGAGTGGCAGAGGTCATTGGTTATTGAGCTACACATAGTGCTGCTGAGGTGGGTTGAGCAGGGTGGTTTTCTTGCCAGTGTGCTGTGACTCAGTGTGTGTTCCTTACTGTGAGCAAGGGTGTGTGCAATCAATCTACTGATCTAACCCAAGTTTGGTGTGCACAACCTGCTCTCCCTCTCCAGTCTCTTGAGCTATCTCCTTGGTCCCAAAGACGATATTTTTCTTTTATTTATTTATTTTTATGTCTTAAAATGAACCTGGAGAGAACAGTGTGATAATAATTGTTGTAAGTGATACTACCAGCCTAGAACTGAGTATTGAATACAGGCAAAAAGATACACATGATAACTTCTAAATGTATGTATCACAATCCACAGTGTGTAAGAGAAGAAAGAGAGAAATAGAGAAGAGAGGAGAGAGAGAGAGAGAGAAGTGATAGAGGCAGGTTAGGGGAATGGGGAGGGATTCGGGGACATTGGTGATGGGAAATGGGCACTGGTGGAGGGATTGGTGCTGAAACAATGTATGACTGAAACCGGACATAAACGTCTTTGTAATTGTATATCGCACGGTGGTATAATAAAATATTAAGAAAAAACAAGCTACCTGCAGGCAAGACATGTACTTTACTACTTGAACAAATCCTGGCAATGGACAAAATTCTAAGCTATTTCATAAATCTTCTTGTATGCTCCGCATATGTTTTGCATTTCAGAGGTCCTCAACCAACAACAACAAAACAGAGAAATAGTACAGAAACATAGTACAAATAGCACTGGAATGAGGACCTTGCACATGTCAGACCTCCATCCAGTTTTATCCCTGTCACCACATAGTTTCCCAGCACTGCTGGCATGATCCAGAGGTACTGAGCACTAGGAGTGTGGCCTAGGTAGCCCATAACAATGCAGAGGTTGAACTTTGAATTATCAGGCTCCATTGGTGGAGAATCACTGGGAGTGGCCCTAAACACTCTGTTAACAGCTTGGGAGACCCACCTCCCAAAGGGAAAGGGCAGTTAAGAAACATACAAGGAGAGGATTTATTTGATACTTAAGTCACTTAATTTCTGGCTGAATCAAACTTTTATATTCTCATTTTTTTGGCAAATGAATAAACCCCATCTCACAGAAATGCTGCATGAAAAACTATGACAACATTTGGTTTCATTGTCTCGTTAAGACTGAAATACATAGGATTGGCTGGAATAAGGCCTTTCACAACTGCTCAGTCCTGAACAGCCCAGTTTCCTCCATCCTCTCATTGACACTCTTATCTGGCTGACTGAGAATCACTAGAAGGATTCTCACACCCCTCCAACTCCAATGTTAGTGTATTGTTTTTGGGAACCTTCTTCTAAAAAAAACAGTCTGAAAGACTTTACAACCATTGCTGGAAGAATGAGTGGTTGGAGAGGTATGCAGAGTATTTGTGCCTGTGATGCAGCAAATGAAAGGCTTATGTATTTATAATTAACACCACAGAACTCACAGACATGAATAGTTGAGTGAATAATAGATGTGCAAAAATTAACTAAAATTAATTATAAATTTAATAATTATTCATAATAGTATTCATATTAATATAACCCATACTGTTATGAGTAATAGGAACAACATAGCACTGGTGAGTAAAGCAAATAGTTTATTTAATATAGAAAATCATTGTTATAAATATGTATCATAGTCCTTTTTGTGGCTTTCTATTTTTGTGCCTTGGTTTGCCAAGGCATCGAAAATCAGATGGGCTGGACATGTAATGCGGGTTGGAGATGACCACTAGACTAGAGCCATTACTGACTAGATTCCATGGGCTGTCAAAAGATCACGTGGCAGCCCACCTACAAGATGGTCAGACTTCTTCATCAAGACCCTGAACGAAAGGTTTGAGGCTTTTCATATTCCTGGAGCCAGCAGATGCCATTGGGCTACACTGACATATGATAGGGTCAAATGGAAACGTTACTGATGTCTTCTCAAGCAAATTCACAAATAACGGGATGTCAAGTGATGCATCATAGTACAATTATTACTTAGTAAGTCCACTTAACATAAGAATCTAATTAAGATCATTGCTATGAAATCTCAAGAAAGTATTTTTTTGTTCCTCATATTTACTCTTCAAAGAAGTTCTGAAAATATAAGCCAGCTTTTCCCTTAAAGTTGAGCATATTGGCCCCAAATCTATGTGATCTACCTGAAGTCCTGCAACAAATTAATTTTTTGCATTTCTAAAGGTTGGCATTGATTTAGAACTTTAGTTTTGTGAATTTAGAGACTCCCACTTCATTTCTCTGTCAGGTTAAATAAAATAATTCCAAATACAATTATGTCTAACATGTTAGTGTATTTTTGTTTGTTTGTTTGTTTGCCACCTGTCATTGTTCAGGGTTTTACTCCTGACTCTGTTCAGGGCAACTCCTGGTGGAGACTTGGGAATCTGTGTGGAGTACTGGGGATCCAATTACATCTATTACTTTCAAGGTAAGTAACCTTACAGTTGAACTCTCTGACCTCATGATAATAATTTTGAGGCAGGTTGTCAGTTGAGGTAGGGTGGGTGGCTACAGATAAGTTCTCAGGAAGTAATAAAGTCCATATACAATTAGAGAGATTTCTCTGTAATTAGTCCTAAAATAGTCACAAAAGCATTAAGACTGAACACACTTTCTAGACTCAACAATTGAGTTCAGTAATATCAGCTGGCACAAGCACTGATGTAAAGAAGATTGGACTTCTTGCAGAAAGACATGCTCATTCAGGAATGTAAGCAGTGCTATGGACATAGATGTGGGCCACCAAAAGACTAAAACTTTTCCTTTCGACAGTGCCCTAGCGACAGACTTTCTATATAGACTGTTCCAAGTGTGGGCAATTTAGAAAAAGAACAATAAAACTAACTGCAAATGCAAAGTGGTGTACTTCCCAATTCTGAGAGTGGCTACAACTCGGATTGAGGTTTGAAATTCCTTTCTTTCACTTTTCACTATCACTATCGATCACTATCTTCCCGTTCATCATCAATTTGCTCGAGCGGGCTCCAGTAACATCTCCATATGTCCTGTCTCATGCTAGTAGAGCTAAAGGGCATCTGCTTGCTCAGGAACATAAAGAGCCTCAAACCATTATATTAGGTCATGGGAATGACCTAACATAATTGTTACTGGTATTTGGCATATCAAATACGACACAGGCAGCCTGCCAAGCTTGCCGTGCAGGTGGCATACTCTTGTAGTCACCTCTAAATACAGCATTTATTGATGAACCGCGGCGCAAGCCGGGCTGTGATAGGCTCATTTGCTGGATGGAGTTCTGACGAGAGGGAGGTCTGGATGTGGAAAATGGTGGCCCCCATGGAGTGGGCGGGGATCATCTGGCTTGATGCAAGACTTTGCTGGGGTGGAGGGTTGGTCTTATAGCTGGAAAGATTTTGGAATCATCTGTGGCCAGTATTGTGCTGGGGATGGGGCAGGCTATCAGCCCACTTGCTAGGCTTCCCTCTCCTTAATCTCGGTCTGGTCTCCCGGCTGGGTCTTGGCCTTGGTTCCCAGAGAGCATTTCCTTCATTTGTTACTTTGCAGAGATATTCTGTCAACACCACCTCCATCCAGCTGGGCGAAGTATCTGCACAATTCTCATTAACCCCTTCTCTTCTGTGTTGAGCCAAGTGAGGACCTTAACTTCAGCTTTCATCTGCATCTCTTCCTGTGCCTGTGAGACCTGGGCCGGATTGAAAAAAAAACTGCTGCAGGGTGGCTGTGGATGATCCGGGCAAGAAATAAATTTACTTTATTTTGTCTTGAATATGCTTCTTTCCTTTCCTCCTCATAGTCTCAGAGTAAAACTAACTTCCCTATCTGGAAGTTGTGTGTGTGTGTGTGTGTGTGTGTGTGTGTGTGTATGTGTGTGTGTGTGTTAAAGAGGCATACTTGTAAAGAACCTGGGAAGAGGTTTAGGACTTATTCCCCTTTTTTCTACAAAGAAAATTCTTCTCTTGAACATGAGTTTCGAACATCCCCAAGAAATCCAGTAATAGGGATTAATTTGTTCAGGGTTTTGATTCTGTGAACCTCAGGAACAATCTGAGGATCATTAGTGCTGCCGGTGGCATTGAGCATCTATCTTATCCTATCACTTGGTTGAGAGGAAAGTGGCAGGATCTCCTCTAGATCACCTGCAACAATTTGCTGTGAGGAGCAAATAAGATACTCAGTTATGCTTTCCATACCATCAACATTTGGGAGAAACAGATAATGGGGTACTAAGAGATAGCAAGCAAGGAGAATGAGTAGAATAAAAAAGAAGAGAAGGAAAAATGAAGGAAGTCAGAGATTCAGATTAATTTTATCTTTTCTTTCCAAGCTCAGTAACTCAACATGTTCTGATATATTGCTTCCTGCTGTTATCATGGTGAATTCTGGTGGATTTCCCATAATCTAAGTTCAAAATCTATTTTAACTTAGCCTTTTAGCTCACAATTTACTTTAATTAACCAGTCAAGAAGTAAAATAACTATACTTTTTTATTTTTTCTCAAACATAAGAGAAAATTTATCAGTAAATATGTATCCTTCTGTCAGTGATTCCTTTGCATTAAATTGCTACATTCTGCAAATGTGTTTTTCTCTGAAGTGACATTATCCTCTGAAAAAATTTTAACCATGCAGGCAAAAGAGCTTCATTAAAGTTTAATACCTTCCCCCAGGTAAGGACACTCAGGATTTCAAAACTCATAACAGTTTTTAATTACAAAAGATGAATTGCCCTTTCAAATTATTCCAACAAAAATTGATTTTACATGCATCAAAGTTTACTACCAATTTATAAAGCTTAACTGTGTTTTTTTAATTTTTTTTTTTGCAATCAGGTCTAAAGTAGTTGGCAGGGCAATAGTCAGTATAGAAAGGTCAAATGGTCAGCAAGGAAATTTCAGAAAGTAATATCAAGTCAGCTATGTTTTCCTTTTCAACTGATTAAAATGAGAATATTACCCTGAACAGTATTAGCTGTTTCATTTGTTCTTTGCTTTTGCCATTCCCTTGCACACTTAAATCCATGATGTTGTTACCTGTTGGGTGTGTGAGAACCAACAATCACACAGTCATATATGAGGTAAGTCGAATCATTTGAGCCAATATAGCATCAAGTTTTCTTTTAGACCTGCTTTGTCACTCAACTTATCTGAAGATTTCCAACTTGGGTTTATTCATTTATGGCTTATTTTGATCATTAATTCACTTTTTTAAATATATTATTTTTATAATGTGTACTATCAGAGGTAGCATGTGAAATCTAATGGCATATTTTAGTACAGATTGTTATTTTCCATTTCTTTTTAATATCAGCTTGTCACTTCACTTCACTTGTCCTCCCGTTGATCATCAATTTGCTTGAGCGGGCACCAGTAACATCTCCATATGTCCTGTCACATGCTAGTAGAGCACAAGGGCACCTGCTTGCTTCAGGAACATACAAAAAAGCCTCAAACCATTACATCAGGTCATGGGAATGAGGTCTATAATTGTTACTGGTATTTGGCTTATCAAATACAACTCGGGTAGCTTGCCAGGCTCTGCTGTGCAGGTGGGATACTCTTGTAGTCACCTCTGATCTGGAGCATTTATTGATGAACCGTGCAGCTGCAAGTGGCCGCACAAGCCTGACTGTGATCAGCTCTTCTGCTGGTTTCTCTGGTTTCTCTTCAGATCAGATCATATAAAGGAAGTGGTGACTAGAATCAAAAACACCCAATACTCATATAGATATATTAACTCATCTTAGTTTATGTGTGTGTGTGTGTGTGTGTATGGCACTAGTAGAACTTTATAAGAAAAAAAAACACAACCATGTCAAAAAAAATGGGGAGGAGAGATGAACAGAATGAACTCTGTTCAGATGAACTCCCTCAAAGAATAAATAAAACTGACCAAAAGAGTATAAAAAATTGTTCCACATCACTTGTTATCAATGCAAATTGAAACAAGATATAATTTCATACCACAGAGACTGGCATACATCAAAAAAGAACAAGAACAACCCACGTGCTAACTATAATTTTCACAAGGACTTTTTTGCTTTTTTTGGGGGTCACTCCCGGCAATGCCCAGGGGTTTCTCCTGGCTCTGCACTCAGGAACTACTCCTGGCAGTGCTCGGGAGACACACGGGATGCCGGGTATTGAACCCGGGCAGGCACAGGCCGGCTGTGTGTAAGGCAAACACCCTACCCACTGGGCTATCGTTACGACCCCCTCACAAGGGTATAATGGGAGTAATTTTCTAATCCATGTATATTTTCATAATTGTATATCATGCTTATTCTGTGTCATTTTGGAGGGCTACAATGATAATATCTAAATTATTGTGAATTTTTTGACTAAATATTAATTTTAACCCCCTAAATATATCACCGCTATTGCCAATAGCTACTTGAATATATATGTTATATATACTTATATATATATTTTTAAGAGAAATATGTATGTACATGTGTACATGTATACTTAAAAGATATAAACATGTTTCTTTTTTAAATATATATATCATATACACATATTTATTTTAAAAGACAACCAATATTTAACTTGGTAATTGACATGTTGCTACAAGTAAAACAAATGGAGATCCAAATTGTATATAGAGCATGAGGAACAACTGGAGAAAAAGCTGGTTAAGTAGTCCTATAGAGAGTCTGAGAAATGACTAGGAAAAGAAAAAGTGACTACTTGTGCCAGTAGTAGGTTTATTATATACTTGAGCATGAACATCCTATGACAGTGTGTTCCAGTTGAAGAGATTTCCATCAAGTCCTTGGCACTTAAGATATAATTTTATTATGTACCACTTGACTTTAAGCACAGGTAGAAAGGACTAAATAATACAAAAGAAAAAACAATCTTAAGATGACCCAAACAAATGTTCTTATATAATTCCTGCACCAACTCTATTCATGTAGTAATCTAAGTATTTATTATTATTTGTTATTAGGTTAATTTCTAATTGTTCAATTTTGTTTTACTTTTTTACACTTTGAAATTAATTTCTTGTCAGTGGGTAGAATCTACAGTGACTGTGTGGGAGTCAGAGGTTAGGTAAGACAGAGAAGGAACCAGTGTGCTAATAATTGTTGGAAATGGTAATACCAGCCTAAAACTGAGCATTGAATGTAGGGAAAGAGATGACATGAAAACCCCTAAATGCATGCATTGTAAGCAACAATGTGTAAGAGAGAGAAACAGAGAGAGAGTGGGAGAGAGAGAGAGGGAGGAGAGGGAGAGACAAGAGAGAGAGAGAGGGCAAAGAGCCTCCATAAAGGCAGGCTGGAGGAAGAGGAATGGAATCAGGGGACATTCCATGTGCACTGGTGGAGGCTTGGGTGTTGCAAAACTGTATGATGGAAACCTAACCATGAACAGTTTTGCAATTGTTTTACTCATGGTGGTATAATAAAAATTAAAATAAATAAGTAAATGGCATAGTAAGAGTAAAACACAAAATTAATTGCATTTTCATTTTTAATTATTTTATAATTTTATGAAATTTCAGGGGATTACCATCATACCTAACATATGTATAATACTCAAACACTCACACCA
Source organism: Cryptotis parvus (assembly GCA_021461705.1). Classification (NCBI taxonomy): domain Eukaryota; kingdom Metazoa; phylum Chordata; class Mammalia; order Eulipotyphla; family Soricidae; genus Cryptotis; species Cryptotis parvus. The sequence goes on from JAJIBD010024020.1 coordinate 14,565, forward strand.
CAATTTTTGAGTCAAGACTAAAAACAGTACAGCTTGCAATGCATGTGGCTAATTTAGGTTCTAACCATAGCACCCCAAATAGACTTCAAGCCCCTACCAGAAGTGGTCCCTGAATACAGAGCCATGAGTAGACCTTGAACAATGCTGAGTGTAGCCACAAATCAAACAAAAAATCGAGTCAGTGCAAGATATAGTGGGTAGAGTGTTTGCCTTGCATGGGGCTGACCTGGATTTAATCCCTGGAATTTTCTATCATCCTAAAGCACCACCAGAAGTGTTTCCAGAACACAGAACCAGAGAGAGAATCTGATCTCTCTCTCTTAGTTTTTCTCGGAAAAACTATCGAGCATTGCTAGGTGTGATAAAAAACATACAAGCAAAAATTCCAGAAGTCATATTACCACCCAAAAACCGTACACTGATTCTTCCCATATTCTGATTTTCCTATATTTAGACTTTGTAGACTTCACCTAGTCAAGTTTTGTCACTTTTTGTCAGTTTTATACATATATACAAATACTTAATTTTTATACATATATACAAATACTTAATTTATAGTTAATTAAAATCTAACTATTTTTTTGTTTTGGACCATACTAGCTGTTGTCCAGGCTTACTTCCAGGTCTGCACTCAAGTATTTTTCCTAGCAGTCTTAGGGGACTATATGAGGTGCCAGGATCAAAGCCGGCACAATAAAACAGCAGGGTTTTGAATTCTCACACCGGTCTGCCTCCACCTCAGGTACTCTCCCTGGGGGGTGTGGCTGGCTGGGCCAATGCTGTGGTATAGTAAAAAATTAAAAAAAAAAAAAAACAGCAGGACCAGTCATACCTGCTGTATTATCTTACTAGCCTGTAATTATTCATGTTTTACATATAAATGAATCTATCTGGTAAGTCAGTTTTTTTTCCCTTCTGTTAATATGAACTAGATATCTAGGATAAGAAAAGAAATTGTCCATTAATCATTATTGGGGTAAAGGAATCATTGATAATGAGTAAAATATAGGCAAGGAATGTACTCAGCGCTTTTGGCTATCTCTCCACCCCCTAAAAACGACATTTTATGTATTTCTTTATTTACTTATTCATTTATGGGCTTGGGGCTATACCTGGTGGTCCTCAGGACTTACCAGACTCCTGACTCAGTGGTCACTATTGGTGAACACTATTGGTGATGCTCAGAGGACCATATGAGGTGTCAGAGATTGAAACCAGGTTGGATGTGTGCACAGCAGATACTCTACCCACTGTCTTAGTACTCTGATCCCTAAAATCCTTTTTTAAATAAGCCATAATAAAACTTTCTAGTTCAACTTAGGATGGAATAGGATCTATCAATTCAGAGCACTTGCTATGTGCTGAACATTGTTCTAAGTACCTGCACTCACTGAGTTAATTTTTACAGTACCTACTATTGAGGGAAATTTTCCTTCCACTCTTTTACAGGGAAAATGGAGGCACAGGGATGTGACTCTTTTCGACAATGACTCTTTCTACATCATGATTCTCCTATTTAACAAAGTCATGTCCCAAGCCTATTTCTGTCTGACTTCAAGCTTCTGCCTTCATGTTGATATGACAACTAATATTTAAAAAGTAAAGCTTAAAGTACCTTCTCCAGGGAATAAAGTGTGACTATGACATAGTATCTCACAGAGATGCTTAGTGATGAGTTCATTGGTAAAAACAAGGAACAAAAGCCAGGGCTGTAGTCACATACTTAGGCATGAAAATCATGTCAGGGGAAATGGAAACATAGTTGAATTTTCCTTAAATAGGTACCAGACCAATATGACCACTCTCAGAGGCCACATTTGCCTCTTGGCCAGTTCTAATTATCAGCACCGATGGTTTCTATAGGCAATTATCCAAGTCCAGGGAACTGCCTGAATCAAAATTGGAGGGCAGGGGCCCTGGATGGTTTATTCTCATAGATTTACTTACTATACACCCTTACTGCAACTTGCAGTCAGCTGGCCTTAGTGGGAGCAATAAGACCTCTGCAAAGCTGGTTCAGGCTGTTGAGCAAATTGCAAAGCTGATCTCTCTGCATTAAGAGGAAGCCATTAGCACAACACAGCAACTGTAGTTGAAAAAAATCTCTGAAGAGCCTCTTCATGCCTGTGTGTCCTTCTACTGAGCCTGGCTGTCAGGGATCCGGCTATGATTTCCAACTGGAGAAAAGCAAAGTTGTCCTCTACTCTGATATAGTCAGGAAAAAATTACTAATTTTCTACTACAATTTGCCCAGATGTTACCTGGTTTTTCTTTCCCATCAAACCAGAACAGACACTCCAGCAGACACAGAGTGTCTGGAGCAGACACTCCAAAGATTAAAGAGGTCAATTTCATAAGACTGTCCCTGACTTCACCTGCCCATTCTAAGTTCCAGTTGTGTGCATTTATGACCATTCAACCATAAATTACAGGTTCCCATAACTTACTCTTCAGGTCTTTCTGTGTTTTAAGACACAGAAAACCATTTCATTTACAGTTACTTACGTATAACAACGAACACAACTCAGACCATGCAAATGGAGATTTATAGAGTAGGCCATGTGTGGAGGGGTACAGAGCTTTCTCTACAGCATCACTCTCTCAACACCTCAGTGCATGCACGAACACAGACTATTGAAATCCTCTAGCAAGCCTATGTTTAGAGGCTTCATTCATTGTGTATGACTGGTAAAATCATTGGTCATAAGTGATTAACTCAATCTCAACCTCAGCACATCGGAGTCCTGAGACTGAGATGTTATAGAAAGTTTCGATGGCCTAATCACCTCTAATCAAGTGATTAATTCCTTTGAAAGCACCCTTTCTACATGGGAACTTTCTGTAAGTCACCTTATTCCATAAACTCCAAGCACAAGACTTATTCAATAGAAAATATGTACTTTACTATTATAGTTTTGGAACATTTCAGAGTCCAAGCACAGAACATATATGGTGTAGATTATATTATAATATATAGATATTAAATAAAATTACATAATAACCGTATATAAAATTCTGACACACAATTGATTATGTAAGAATACATATGTACCAAGAATACAAAACGGGAGCAAGTCTATTCCTTTTTAACACTTTTTAAATGAGTAACAGTAAGTATATTTCCCCCTAATATCTCCTAAATAGAATAAATTAGCAGAATAAATGTCAGTGTTGCAGGTACTGAAAAGTGACAACTGTAGTCATATATGAACAAGTGTGACATTCGCCCTGCAGTAGGGCAGGAGAAGTAAAGGCAGGCAACACTCAGTCAGTGCTAGTAAATAAAAATGGCACTTAGCCTATACTGTTCCCTATTACTTATTCCTGTACTGGGTTTTCAAATGTGAGACCATAGGTTGTGTCTCCTCAGAACCTTTTCTAAAAACAATGAGAATGTTCTCCACTTCCATCCTTCCCTCTCACAAGGTAGTCTGATTCTGCTACAAAAATCAGAAATAAACTCTCTCCATGCAACATGGCGGTTTTCACTTTTGACCTTTTTACATTTTGTGTCCACCTTCCATGCACTATCATTCTGGAGATGGAAGGCTTTTTTCTCAATTTTTATGGTTTAGAAATGTCTCAGAAGCATAAACTATTTTCTAGTGTTTTCTCTTTTCCTACTCTCACTGTTTCTATTTTCTTCATGCCCTCCCACTTCTCTGTAATAAAGCACATCACAAAACACCAACTTCCTTCTCCCTCTGCCTGTCTCCTCATTCTTTGTCAGCTGCTTTGCTTCTCTTTTCTTCACAAGCTGTGTCTTTGTGGTTTTGAATAAAGATGTGAATATTTCAACAGCACTGAATTAAACACTGTATTTTTGAAGTTCTTTGGAAGAAAAGGTGGTGTAGCACCCAAACATTCCCAGGCTTTATGCCTATGAAATCTGCATCTTCTTTCCTCTGACTAGGCTTAGCAAGCACGCTTTAATTTGCCTTTTAATGTGTATCCCAAAACAGGATGAATTATAGTGTACAATTCCTGAAAAGTGGGTGAATAATGACTTTTTAATAAAGTAGGATGGTGGCAGTGAATCACGAATGGAAAGGACTGACAGGCAGAATTAGAGCAAATGATTCTTTGTTGTACAACTTAATTGTATGTTTTTCTATTTTTCAGCATTTTCACTCTGTGAATCTTTTGCCTGGAGTACAAATCAAGTTCATCAGATTTTCAATCTATGGACCACTGCTATCATAAACTGCTCATACATACATAGAGAGAGAAAAAGAGAGCGGAGAGAGAAAGAGACAGAGACAGAGACAAAGACAGAGACATAGAGACAGAGACCAAGATAAAGAGATAGAGTGAGTGAGTGAATGCAATACCTATATTTAACTTAGCACTGTCAGATTCAAATTACGTATGAATCTCTCTTTAGGAACATTTTTCACATTCCATATTTTCACCCAAGATTTAGCTATTTAATTGGAATTTAGCAAATAATTCGGAGTCAACTCATGCATCTCACAGAAAAAGCAGTGTTGTCCTTTTTGTAGATATATCATATATTTTATTCTAGTGATATTTTCATGTATAAAAATAATTTTATTCTCCAGAAACAGCTTTACATGACTTTTGCCTCGTCTCTGTTGTTTTTTCTTTTTAACTTTTTGGGTCATATCCAAAGATGCTAAGGTGTTCCTACTGCCTCTGCCCCCTGTAACTATACTTGGCAGTGCTCAGGGGAGTATAAAGGATGCCTAGGATGGAACCGAGGTTAGCTGCATACACAAATGCCCTACCCTGTGCTACTGCTCTCACTCATCTATAACTTTTCTTAAATACACATTCTTTAAATATTAAAGGAATAAAGATATTTAACCACTAATGAAATATGGAATGTTAAAACACTTTTAAACTAACAGTAGAGAAATGTAGGATAATTTATATTATTTTCCTGCCTTTATTCCAATAATCTAATATTAAACCAATACAAAATTGCCCTGGATGTTTAGTTTGAAAATAAAAACCATCATTCAGGTAAAAAAATATATGAAAAAATGCTCAACATCACTAATCATCAGAGAGATGCAAATCAAAACAACAATTAGATATCACTTTACACCACAGAGACTGGCAAATATTCAAAAGAGCAAGAACTACAAGTGCTGGCGTGGATGTGGGGGAAAAGGGGACACTCATCCATTGTTGGTGGGAATGCCAGCTGGTACAGCCTTTCTGGAAAACAATATGGACATTCCTCCAAAGACTAGAAATTGAACTCCTATTTGACCCAGCCACACCACTCCTGGGAATCTACTCTGGGAAGCCAAAAATACGTAGCGGAAACACCATCCCTACTTTTATGTTCATAGCATCATTATTCACAATAGCCAGAATCTGGAAACAACCAGAGTGCCCTAGAATCGATGACTGGATAAAGAAGCTTTTGTACATTTAAACAATGGAATACTATGCAGCTATTAGGAAAAATGAAGTTATAAAATTTGCCTATAAATGAATGGACATGTAGAAGATTATGTTGAGTGAAATTAGCCAGAAGGAGAGAGACAGATACAGAAAGACTGCATTTATTTGCATGGCATAGATATATGTGTGCATATTGTGATGCCAATATCCAAGGTCAAGTGAAACATGACCTTGTATCAGGACGTCTTGTCAAGGGTGGAAATTGTCGCAAACGTGTGGGAATCAGAGGCTGGGTAGGGCAGAGAATGGAATAGTGGGCTGACAATTGTCGAGGGTACTAGTGCCAACCTAAAACTGAGCATTAAATACAGGCAAAAGGATACACATGACAACCCTTTAATGTATGTTCTGTAGTCCATATTCTGGAGGGAAGGAAGGGAGAGAGAGAGAAAGGGAAAGAAATGGGGGAACCTGCCATGGAGGAGGGCTGGGGACGTGGGAGGGAACCGGGGATGTTGGTGGTGGGAGATGGGCACTGGTGGAGGGATGGGTGCTGGAACACTGTATGACCAAAACCCAAGTAATGAACTTTTTAATGTGTATCTTTGGTGATTGTGTATCTCATGGTGGTATAATAAAATACTTAAAAAATTTACATAGATATTGAAAGTTCTCAGTTCTGGGTATCACAATTATTTAGGATCATTAAAGGCAGCTGGATTGATCCGTCTGAGACTTCATCTTCTAAAGAATAAAGAAAAGACTAATCATAGAAGGTGGGTAGAGCGATTGTGCAAATCAGAAACCCAGTAGCTCTGTCTGGAAGAGTAAAAGCACATAAAGTACTTCACATAGAGAGAATAAAGCCAAAGGAAATGGTTACTTTTGTATTAGAAAGCTGATAGGTCAAAAGTGGAAGTGAAAAGCATTGCTTTTTCTTAGTATTTAAGGAAGAAGATGCAGGAGGGAAGGCTGGTAAAAGAGAAGATCAAGTGGGTGAAACTGCAACTGTTGCTGAGACACCTTCAAAGGAAAACAAACTGAGAATGTTTTCAGCTTCAAATACCCAATCCCATTTCCAAGTTCCTGACCAGAGGAAGAAAGTAAAATGTTCTGTAGCTATGAAGAATCAGACACTGGGAGAAGATGGTTGGGTTTTAAGGGAAATCGTAGCTAATTTTCTTGTGTTTTGAATAAGCCTTGGAATATTTACAGTCTTTATCTCCCAGATTTTTTAAACGGAGAAATAATATCACCTATCTCAGGATGGTGCTGAGAATGCAGTGAACCTACATAGGATTTGGGGAGAATATATACAAAGATTCACACATAGTAAATTAAATAGGAATGTTTATTAATAGTCAGTAATATTTAGTGCTCATATTTTTTCTTACATGGGAATCTGGAAGAATGGAATGTTAATATTTTCTCCACCAAATGAATCTTTATTTTAATTGCCCCTTACTTGATTACTAGTCATGAAAGAAAATTCTCTCATCATTTATTGTAAAGTATTTCCATGTTTATAAGCCTGAACCTAGCACAGAATATTAAATGAATATTTAATAGGTGACTACAATGCATGTAAATACTGGACATTTGATCTAAATAATGATGTGAGAGACCATATCAATAGATATTGAGTAAATAATACTATTTAAATAGAATTTGATGATAAAGGGCAAGGAAAATATAGAAAATATTAATTTTATGTGTTAATTTTTTACTCAGTTGTAGATACTGTTCTATCTAGACATTAGAAAGCGTCTATGTAATAACACTGGACACATTCCTATCTCCTAGAGCTTTCTTCCAAGTAGACACAGTCCAGCAATAAATACGATAAAAATGTAGTTGCAATATTTAGTATACAGTAAAAACTGTGGCAAATGTTGGACTGTATTGTTTGCTTTTTTGATGCAACACTCAGCAGGCTCAGAGCTTACTCCTGACTCTGCACTCAGGGATCATTCCTGGTGATTCTTGAGGAACCCACACGGGGTTCCTAGAGATAGAATCCAGGTCTGACACATGCAAGGCAAACATCCAACTCTCTGTACATATTGCTCCAGTCCCACAACTTTAAAATATGGTGATATACATAGGACTTATTGAGGACATTTAAAGAAAGACTTTGAAGACCTAAACTGTAGACATGTCTAAGAAAATATTCTAGGAATATAAAAGCTAATAAATTTAAGCAACTTAAAGGAGCAGCATGCAAATGTGTCTGAGGATGAAAAAATCTCAATGGAATCTCATCAGGTTAAGCACATAAGAATAAAACTATGGTAAGATTTATAATAAGCATGATATAACAAGCCTCTTCTTCATAAAATATACATAGTCAAAATGTATAGTAGTTGTATTTATCTGCCTAACAGAACCTTAACCATTTTAAGAGCCAAAGTTGAATAATAAGAGACAAAAGTGAAGTGTAAGCAAGGCTTCAATTCCAATAGACTCCATAAAATTTTTTTTTTGCTTTTTTTTTGGGTCACACCCGGCGATGCTCAGGGGTTACTCCTGGCTCTGCACTCAGGAATTACTCCTGGCGGTGCTCTGGGGACCATATGGGATGCCGGGATTGAACCTGTGGCCGGGGCGGCCGCATACAGGCAAACACCCCTACCGCTGGGCTATCGCCCGCTCCGGCCCCCTGACTCCATAAATTTTAAGAAATTAGACCAGCTAAGGAAGGAGAATTCTATATTGTGTATGACAAAGCATGTTATTTAGAAGGTGCGACAATGCTCTTAAAATCACAATAGTACCATTTTAGTACTGATACTGTACAAGATAGACTTTTTTATTAGGCTCATGATAGTACTCTGCAAGAGGGTGAAGGAAAGGAGAAGGAGAAGAGGGATAAGGAGAAAGAGAAGGAAAAATGAAAAGAAGATAAAACAGAATAGTAATAGAGAAAGAAATAAAAGTGTTAGAACATAATTGTGCCAATTTAGGTGGCTGAGTTAACACAGTTGAACCAGAGGAGATTGTGAAAAATGGGTCATATTTGGGTAAATATGAAAATAATGTTAATTGAAATATTTGATATTTATACTTACATACATTATCAAAAGAGACAAATGATAGGGTGGCATCAGAGAAATCTCAGAGACATAATACCAAAACTAACTAAAGAAGAGACTTAAAAATTTATTTCACTGTTTTCCAAGCAAAAAAAGGTTTAAGTAATTTAAAGTAATGATAGTCATATGAAAACAAATAAAGATATATAGTAAATGCATTGGAAGAGATAATCCTAAATGGAAGAAAAAATAATGAAAGTTATATCTATAGATAACAATTAAGTAAATTATTATTCAATTCTTTTTTTTTTATTATACCACCGTGAGACACACAATTACAACAGTGTTCATAATTGGTTCTTGGTAATACAGTATCCCAGCACCCATCCCTCCACCAGTGCCCCATTCCCACCACCAATGTACCCACACCCCTCCCGCCCATCCCCAGGCTGCCTCAACAGCAAGTACCCCCTTTGCCTCTCTTCTCTCTCTGTCTCTGCATATCTCTCCCTCTTCTTTTCCACATTGCAGCTAGCCCTTAGATATTTAGGGTTTATTATTTAAGTCTCTTTGTGTTTATTCAATGGTGAGTTCTAGTATGACATTACCATTTCCCACACTTAGTAAAACACTGATATATATTTATATCCCATTAATGAATAAGGTCATTCTATATCTGTAATTTCCTTCTGACTAATTTCCTCCAGCATGATAGTCTCCATGCCCATCCATTTACATGTAAATTTAAAAATTTCGTCTTTTCTGACTGCTGCATAGTATTCCATTGTGTAGATGTACCAAAATTTCTTTAGCCAGTCATCTGTTCTTGGGCATTTAGGTTGTTTCCAGATTCTAGCTGTTGTGAATAGTGCAGTGATGAATACAGATAGTGTTTGAAATACAGATAGTGTTTCTGCTATGTGTTTTTGGGTCCCCCCGGGTATATTCCCAGGAGTGGTATTGCTGGACCATTTGGGGGATCAATATCTAGTTTTCGGAAGAATGTCCATATAGTTTTCCAAAACGGTTGGACCAACCGGCACTCCCACCAACAGTGGATGAGAGTCCCTTTTCTCCGCATCCACGTGATTATTCAATTCTTAAGAAAGATGGAATACACTTAACAAGTTTTTAGGTTATATTATTTATTCTGGATTTAGACACTGTATTTGTCCTACAAAACACAGAATAAGCTTTACTTCGAATAATTACATGTAACTGAGTACATAAGTCAGCCTTGAAATAATTTCCAGGAGAGAAAATGAAAAGTGAGGGGAGAATTAAAAATTTGCATTTTCTAGTACTATAGGATGGGTATGTGGTGAACGTTGACACAGCTTTTCTCCTCTGTATAGTGGTGGGGACATAAAGTGAGCATACGGTGAAAATCCTTGAAAGATTTTAAAAAGCTTGAGATATGAACATTTTTATCTTATTGTTCTTGTAAAATATCACCACAAAAAGGGGGTAAACAACATACATCTACAGTCATATAGTTCTGGTAATCAGAAACACAAGTTGGACTTTCATTGGTTAACATCTAGATCTGGACACATTCTCCAACTTGGGGGTTGACAACTTTTGAACCAGATATTTATAATGTATAATTCCTTGTTTTACTTTATGTTGAAGTCTATGTCTTCCGGTTTCTTGAATCTAAACTTGGATCCAAAACTTTCTCATCTGTACATGAAGTCTGTGTTCTCTCTTGGACATATCACTCTCATATTTTTCAAAATTAAACTACCTACCTTTTAAAAATAAAACCTAAATATTGTCACTCTTGCATTCCTGTGTTCTTTCGATAGACTATAGAAGATGAAGATTTTTTTTGGATTTTTCATTTTTAGTGATTGTCTTCTATGTTTAGTTCATATTTCTCCTCTTCTACCTTAGGCATAGCACTATTTTAGCATTTTCTAATCTTTCTCAAATTTTATCCCCATTTCTTTTGTTTAATGGTTTCTGTACTTCAGATAGGCCCCAGGTTTTATACAACTATCAGAATAAAACAGGAAAGGCTTCAGTAATACACTTAAGAGGATAAATTAGGTAGAATCTGACCTACTTATCTGCCCAACCATATTTTGACCCTTTTAGTAACTAAGTTTGTGTAGCCAAAGCAGGGAAACTGATCTGAGCAAAATCACATGCCTCAAACCAACAGTTTTAACTCATACCAGTGGTCTTCCAATTTCCCCACTAAGTTCCAGTATCTTTCCTCTAGTCCCTGTGCCTAGCCTCTCACGAGGTGCCTGGGAGGGATGGCGGGTTCTAGCCCTGGCCCGCCACCCCAGCAAAGCCTCACAACAAGCCAGATGACTCCCGCACTCCATCGGGCCGCTATTTTCCAAATCCGGACTTCTCTCTCGTCAGAACTCCACCCACCAACAGCCTATCACAGCTCGTATTGCGCAGCCACAAGCGGCCTCGGTTTATCTATAAATGCTATGTTCAGAGGTGACTACGAGGGTATGCCACCTGCATGGCAAGCCTGGCAAGCTGCCCTGTTTTATTTGATATGCCAAATACCAGTAATAGTTATATTAGTTTATTCCCATGACCTAATATAATGGTTTGAGGCTCCTTATGTTCCTGGAGTGAATAGATGCCCTTGGGCTCTACTAGCATGAGACAGGACATATGGAGATATTGCTGGTGCCTGCTCTAGCAAATAGATGATCAACAGGAGGATAGTGATAGTGATAGTGATAGTGATAATGAAAGTGGAGTTTCAGTCATCCACTACACCAAAATCACCTATCCATCACTCTGGAGTGGAATTAAGTAGATACAAAAATTGCAAGAGTTAGCAAGGAAGGAGATGGAATTTAGCAGAAAGGGACTGCTAAATTTTTTGATTCTTTGATATTCATTGATAGTGAATCTACAGGAAGTCTGAGCTTGTTAATGAGCAGATTTGGTGTAACACAGGAAATGTGTGATTTAGGATCAAAATGGTTATGAAAAAAAACACAAATGGCTTTTTTCAATTATATAATAATTAAAATAATTATATAGTGATTTTCTTTGGAAAATTATTCACATTTTATGCTTTAGTGTTTTCCATCTTTATGAAACATTATTCTCTGATAATAACATTTTGCTGGATTAATATGAGTTGTAAATGAAATAATTGCTGGCTTATGGTGTATACCTTTTCTTGGTGTCACCTTAGAAAAGGGGTTGAGAAAAAACAATAGAGTGTAAACTAGAGATATGAGAACAAAAAAAATTTAGAACTAGGACTAGATGGATTAATGGGGTTTGAGTTATTGATCTCTGATATAAGTGCATGGACAACATAAAAGCAACCACAGCCAAAGGAATTTCCCAATAGTTCTCTTTGAATGACATAAATTTGTTTCATACACAAAATTTCTTTTGTAAATCACAGATCAGTATATACATAGAAAAAAGGCAAAGTTAAAAGATTTGAAGGAAAAAGAGTAAATAGAGAAGTGTGTGTTTAAGAGTAAAATACATTTTGAAATGCGAACTGTACCTGCATCATAGTAATCCCCAATATGCCTGATATATTGATATTAATTGACATCAGTATGTTTGTTAGACCTCAGAGGTCTGTTTATTGTGTTTCATTGCAATTCTTTCTACCTTTGAAGGTAAAATGTTAAACTGGGAAAATGAAGCAAGGAGTAAATCAGTCTCTGATTGCTATTAACACAAGTGAATGCAAATTTAGTCTAGGCTTATATAAAATCCATAAATATAAGAAAGGAGAAAACGAGAAAGCTTTGAGACTCAAGAAATTGCAGCAGGAAGAGTTTATAACAAGACTAATTCTATATTTGAATCAACCAAGGCTGGCCATGAGGTCTACCTTTATGGTTCTGATGTTGATTATCACTACATAGCTGCTTAGGCAGGAAAATTAGGCTAGCAAGTTTAAAAACACTTACTTTCAAACTTGAGTATAGCACAAGGTTTAAGAAACTTGTTTGCAGTTTTGTTCCTCACACCAAATATGATCCCTTAACCACTGCCCTCTGCCCCATGTCTGAGAGTCTCTGGTTTAGCATACCTGGGCCGGATTGAAAAAAAAAAAACTGCTGCAGGGTGGCTGTTGATGATCTGGGCTGTGATAGTCTGGTCTGCTGGGTGGAGTTATGACGAGAGGGAAGTCAGGATGTGGGAAATGGTGGGTCCCATGGAGTAGGGGAGGGTGGTCTGGCTTGTGAGGCTCTGCTGGGATGGCAGGCATGGGCTGGAACCCGCCATGCCTTCTGGGAGCCTCACGAGCAGCTGGGAACAGGGAGAGCAAGGAGCAGCTCTGCCCCATGTCTGAGAGTCTCTGGTTCAGCATACCTGGGCCGGATTGAAAAAACTGCTGCAGGGTAGCTGTCGATGATCCAGGCTGTGATAGTCTGGTCAGCTGGTTGAAGTTGTGATGAGGAGGGAAGTCTGGATGTGGAAAATGGCGGGCCCCATGGAGTAGGGGAGGGTGGGCTGGCTTGTTGTGAGGCTCTGCTGGGGTGACAGGCCAGGGCTAGAGCCCGCCATGCCTCTCGGTTGCCTCACGAGCAGCTGGGCACAGGGATAGCAAGGAGCAGCTCTGTCCCATGTCTGAGAGTCTCTGGTTCAGCATACCTGGGCCAGATTGAAAAAAAAAACTGTTGCAGGGTGACTGTCGATGATCCGGGCTGTGATAGTCTGGTCTGCTGGGTGGAGTTGTGACGAGAGGGAAGTCGGAGGTGGAAAATGGCGGGCCCAAGAAAGTAGGGGAAGGGTGGTCCTGGCTTGTGAGGCTCTGCTGGGGTGGCAAGCCAGGGCTAGAACCCACCATGCCTCCCGGGAACCTCACGAACAGCTGGGCACAGGGAGAGCAAGGAGCAGCTCTGCCCCATGTCTGAGAGTCTCTGGTTCAGCAGAGACTTGCTCTCTCTGTGCCCAGCTGCTCGTGAGGCACCGGGAGGCATGGTAGGTTCTAGCCCTGGCCTGCCACCCCAGCAGAGCCTCACAACAAGCCAGACGACCCTCCCCCTACTCCATGGGGCCCACCATTTTCCACATCCAGTCTTCCCATTTATCAATAAGTGCTTTTTTTAGAGGTGACTACAACAGTATGCCACCCGCACGCAAGCCTGGCAAGCTTCGTGTAGTATTTGATATGCCAAATACCAGTAACATTTATATTAGGTCATTCCTGTGACCTAATATAATGGTTTGAGGCTCTCTATGTGCCTGGAGCAAGTGGATGCCTTTGGGTTCTACTAGCATGAGACAGGACATATGGAGATATTACTGGTGCCCGCTCTAGGAAATAGGTGATTAACAGGAAGATGGTGATAGTGATAGTGAACCATTTCCCTGAGTGACACCTAAGCACAGACAGGAGTAGATCCTTAGCACAGCTAAATATGGCCCCAGAATAACAATGAAACAGAATATCACATTATATAAACCCCATGTACTCACCATAGAGAGAACACCTTTCTTGATCACTTGAAAGAAAGTCTCAGTTGCATGGAACCACTATTTAGGAGATTTTAGATCTGAGATAAAGGAATGCTGAAGTGGTCTCATGCTTACCTCTAACTCCTTGATTCTATATTCAGATGAATACTTGGATATTCCCATGGCTCACCACTATCTCTTCCCTTTTTTCTTTTTTGTCTTTATTATTCATTTTTAACTCTCCCCCTCTCTCTCTCACACACACACCACCTTTGATTAGAGTACTAATAAAAATTCAAATTCCTTGTAGATCAGAACTATAGGTCATCAGAGCTCAAGAAATGAGTTTGATTTTATACTTGATTTTAAATATTGTATCACTTGTATCACTTGTCTTCTAGTTGTTCATCAATTTGCTTGAGCGGGGCACCAGTAACATCTCCATTCATCTTTTAAATATCTTTTAAATATTGAATAGTACTATAACTAAATGTTTATTATAGCTTAAATATAATGTAAATTATAAAGTTTACAGTATTAATGTGCAAAGTCACTGCATTTCATCACCATGAATATGTTGATGACTTTCTACCAATGTTTCAAATTTACCTCTTGTGTCTCTCCATCCCCTTCCTCCTCTCTTCCTCAACTATTTGTTAAAAAAATTATAAGACAAATAGCATGGGTTTAACATTCCTGGATATTATTGATTTCCTCTTTTTGAATTTATATATTCTTCAGATAAGTGAGATAATCAAGCATTTGTTCTTCTCCCTTTGACTTATTTAATTTAGTATAATAACCCCAAGTTTCATCTATTTTGCAGCCAATGACATGACTGCATCTTATTTAGAGTTACAACTTCTTTTATCTGTTCATCTGTAATTGGCCATTGAGTTGTATCCATATCCTTGCTACCATACGAGGGAATATAATTATGCACATACCTATTCAAATGGACTTTTGTGTTTGGGAAGTATATACCAAGACACTGAATCTCTGGTTTATACAGGACATGTATTCTCAGTTTTAAGAGGAATCTTTATACTTATTTCTATATAGGTAAAACCAGAGGACATTCCCACCAACAGTTTATGAATGTTCCTTTTTAATACATCCCCCTACTTGTCATTTCCATTCTTTCGGATATATGCTGTTCTTACTGTTACAATGTGACCATTTATTGTTCTATTTATTTGCATTTTCCTGATGACAAGGGGTGATGAATATTCTATCATATGCCTACTGTCCTCTTGGAAGTGTCAAATCCTAACCACTAGACCACCAAGGACTGTATGTCCCTCTTTGAAGAAGAATCTGTTTATCTTCATATACTTTATTTTTTAATGTTGATATTACTTTTTTGTTGTTGCTGATATTTGTGAGATCTTTAAACATCTTGGATATCATACACTTTTTGATGGATTGTGCAAACATTTTCCCCATTCAGCAGTGTATCTTTTCCAGGACTATCTTTGAGCCCCAGCACCTGTATAGTCTTTTGACTTCCACACTGAAGAACAGTATATATATTTACCTTTTATGCACAAATGCCACTAAAATCAAATGAATGATGAAATAGAAGGAACCACTGAATCATTGAAAATTTGTGATTAAGCTTGGGCTATTCTGAGTCCCTAGAACTGTGCATCTGTTCCTGTTGCAATTGAGACCTAGAGGGCAAGGTAACTCAGAAATTCCAATGAAGGTATGCTTGAGCTCACCTAGGAGGAGGTGGATTTTGGGAAGAGATCTGTTTCTTTTCAGGACTTAATGTAGATTGTTGGTTTGGGTTATAAGCCTAGCAGTATGCAGGTTCTCTGGACATCAGCGTCAGGGACTAACATATAGTCTATTACAGTCTTAAAATGCATAGGCCATCTGCTTTTTGTTCTTATTATATTCCAATTGCTTTTGATAAAAAGTATGAAGAAAATCAATAGAAAACCATACATCTCTTATCAAATTTCTGCTTTCTACCCTTACTGGCCTCACCCCTACTCAGTCAAATTCACTCCCTAATGTACATGGTGAGGAAAGCTCTACTTACTATGCAAACAAATGGATATATAATAATTTAATTTAATCTATAAGCACAATCTATGAAATAAGTAGGATCATAAATTTCATAGCAATTTGTGACTATATTGAAGCTTAAACCCAAACCAATATGAAAAAAAATATTGATAAGATCTGCATTTATCTTGCTTTTGCCCAGACTAATTTTATTTTTTAAATATTTTCCCACTTTATTTAAACATCCGTGGTGTACAAAGTTGTTCATGATGATTTGTTACAGTCATTCACTATTCCAACACCAATCCTACATCATGGTCACCTTCTCTCCCCCCAATATCTCCATCTTCTCAACCATCGTTCAAGCATGCTCCCATAGCAGGCCCACAATAATTAATTTTATATTACCTTTTAACATTCAATCGCTAACAGAATAATCAACAAATCATTTCCATAGAAAAGTTTTGTGATAATAGTTATATCTCACCATGGAAATATTAAGGCTTTGTCTGAGGTTTTACTAAGCTGTTGTTGCAATTTAAGCAACAACAGGGTTGCTTAACGCCCACCACACCTTGTGTGTTAGTGTCTGTGTTAGTCAACTTTTGTTTGGCTTCTGCCTTGTAGCCCGTCCAATATCGTATGCTAGTACTCACATTGCCCAGACCTGGTTCTACAAAAAATAGCTTAAATGGTTTCAACTGTCAAGGCATTATTTGAGGTTTGTATAATTCACTTGTTATCAGTTCACATATCTTGGAATAAGCCCTGTGGGTGTTATAAACTCTTCAGGAAAACTATAGTCATAAGTCCCAAAGGCCAGTCTCCATTGTTTCACATTCTAATCACAGGAGAATTTCCATCCCTGACAGGGCCTTAGGGGTAAATGTAGCTGCTAGAAGCTTTTAATGATCATATAAAGATGGAGTATCACTACCCATAGACCAGTAAATCAGATCATTTCAGCTTTGGTACTGATAAACTTCAAAATATCCTTTCTACCATGCTCTTGTTTACTTTCTTTCATGATGCACAATCCAACAGCAGCTGAAGAAATAAGAGTGATCAGACATACAGAAGCAGCTGTAAAACCAGAGATAGAACAACCTTCTTCATATTTAATCTCTGCATTAAATTGGGGAATCATGGCTCCGCAAATCATAGCCTGCCTCAGAGTTCCCTTCCACTACTGCTACAGTACATTTCAGAGTATGAGACCTGCACATTTGTGTCCAGCACCCAAACTTTGCTTTAAAGGAGAATGGGGTTTGGGGAAGAGAAAGAGAATACAGCCTCCTAATTGAAGCAGAACCTAATTTTAAAATCTCCTTTTCAGTAGGCATCTGGATGTTCTGTTTTAATGCAACCAATTACCTTGGGTCTATTTCCTGCCCAGCAGCCTATGGAGGAACTGCTGGAGGAGAAAATGATGTAATGAGAAGCAGGCGGGAGACAAACCTAAGTGCCTTGCACAGAAGCATCTTGCTCTGCAGTAAGAAGCTTCTGAATGCCACATATCTCAGATAATCTTTGGATTTGACTGATTAATTTATACCAAATTTGAAAACAGGATTTTCTCCATCTTTTCCCTTTTACATGAAAAAGGAAAACTAATTATGTGGCAATTTGCTAAAATCAGCTAAGCTGGCATCTAGATAAACCTGGTTTATGCAATTTGTGATATGAAACTACTTATACCAATTAAAAAACATTTCTCCTCCAATTGATAAGCCATTTCATTTTTGATCTAATGTACAAAGCCTTTTGATATTATTATACCCATGTTATTGAGAACCAAGTACAAGAGAGTTAAGTAATTCATCAATAGCACAATGTTTGCTTTATTTGTAACAGCTCTATTTTTTAATAAGGCATATAATCCACCAGGCAGAGGAATAAGCACTAGGAAAGATAACATGCCACTGAAATCTTCACCAAATATGGTAGAAAGGTAATTATTATCATTTTATGTTTTAAAATAATATAGAATTAAAAAATTGAGTTTATTAAAGAGACCCAAATTTTAACAACTGAACTTAGAAAGGTGCCTATCAAGAAGGCAGAATGGGGGGTTTGGAGGCATATGAGAGAAAATTTGATAATAAGACAGAGATTAGAAGACACAGTGGTGGGGCCAGTACTGCAATGTTGCATGTCTAAAGTTCAATGATGAATAGCATTATAAATCACAGAGATTTAACAAAAATAATTTTTAATGAGTAAACTAAACAAATATACAAAACCTACAAATTTAAAGGATCCAAGGTACAACACATTTAGGTATCTCGCTAAAGTTCATATAGTGTTTCTCTTTCATAAGGACTTGGGATTTGAGAAAAGGTTTCTTAGCCTAAGTGAGAAAAGTAAATTAAATTGGAAATAAAATCTGTGTTGAATAAAAGATTTTTATTGAATAAAACTCAGTAATATATTGCCTATATATTATCACGAGTAATATATGAGCTCGGGTTCGGCAGGGTGATACCATTTCACCAAAATTCTTCAGCGACCCTTGAGAACATCATGCGACAATTAGAATGGGAAGGAATGGGAGTGAAGATAGACGGTCGGCAACTACACCACCTGCGCTTGACCAATGACATCGTTCTAATAAGACCAAACATTAGCCAAGCGGGCACAAATGCAGGCTGACTTTGACCGAGATAGTGGAAAGATAGGTCTAGAGCTGAATCTCAGAAAAACCATGTTCATGAAAATGAACTACTTCCAGAGTCCCCATTCACTCTCAATGGAACAAACATCTCTGAATGCAGCAGTTATGTGTACTTAGGTCAAGAAGTCAACATGATGAACGACCTAAAACCTGAGCTGCACAAGAGGAAGAGAGTGGCATGGAATGCCTTCAAAAAAGCATCGAAGAAATAGCTAAAGACAAAGAACCTCAGGCTCGGGCACATCTCTTCAACTCCACCATTCTCCCTGCATTAACATTCTGCCTCAGAGACCTGGGCCCTATGAAAGCAGCATGAGAATGCTATTCGGCTCTCCCAAAGAGGAATCAAAAGAGCTATGCTTGGAATATCACGCCTCACTCAAAGAATCCGGAGCTCTGACCTCCGTCGCTGTTCCAGAATCAGGGATGCTGTCTCGTTTGCCAAGGAATCGAAAATCAGATGGGCTGGACATGTAATGCAATTTGGAGATGACCGCTGGAATAAAGCCATTACCGACTGGATCCCACGGCTGTCAAAGGATCACATGGCCGCCCACCTACAAGATGGTTAGACTTCTTCATCAAGACCATGAATGAACGGTTTGAGGCTCTTTGTATTCCTGAAGCAACCAGATGCCATTGGGCTACACTGGCACATGATAGGGTCAAATGTAAATGTTACTGGTGCCCGCTGGAGCAAATCGATGAATAACAGGATGTCAAGTAATCAAGTGATGAATCAAAACTATTTTACAAACAATGCTTTTTTTTTAGAAATCATTGTTATTTTATTATTTTATGCAAAATATCTGGACCATTTGGAGTAAAATAGTTTAATAAAGTCAAAGTATCCAAAAATGCAAACATTAAGGAATTTCAGGAACAGATATGAAGGCATAACTGAGAAGCAGGGCGACAGACAATGCTTTTAAAAATACAGATCTAACTAATTTGTCCATCAGGTTAATCTGTGCCTAATACATGATTTGAACACAAGTTGCTTATAGAGAATCTTCATTAGAGCACTTTCTCTGTTTGATGCTGATTATAGTTCTGACTCTTAACCACAGTGGTAGTACATTATGTTTTACCCCTGGTCAGCTTAATTTTATTTGGGGGCCAAGTCCAGTGGCACTTGTGATTTACTTTTTATTTTGCTTTTGGCAATATAGACAGGACCATATGTAGTGACAGGAATTGAAACAGGATTGATATTTTTATAATCTTCCTCGTGCATAATCCAAATAGTTTTAGTTTAGTTTTGTTTCATTTTCTGGGGGATTTGGGCTAAGGGCACAACTGGTGATGCTCAGGGATTACTCCTGGCTCTATACTCTAAAACACTCCTGCTCAGGGGACCATACGGGTTGCAAGGTATTGAATCCAGGTTGACCATCACTTGGTCACTTGACATCCCGTTATCGTTGATGTGCTCAAGCAGGCACCAGTAATGATTGCATTTGACCCTATCACGTGCCAGTGTAACCCAATGGCATCTGCTTGCTTCAGGTATATGAAGAGCCTCAAATCATTGGTTAAGGGTCTTGACAAAGAAGTCAAACCATCTTGTAGGTGGGTGGCCATGTGATCTTTTGACATCTCGTGGGATCCAGTCAGTAACGGCTCTAGGAACAGTGGATATCTCCAAATCGCATCACATGTCCAGCCCATCTGATTTTCGATGCCTTG
>JAJIBD010024022.1:0-30346 GCA_021461705.1 Cryptotis parvus
TTCACTCAATATGATCCTCTCCATGTCCATCCATTTATAGGCAAATTTCATAACTTCATTTTTTCCTAACAGCTGCATAGTATTCCATTGTGTAGATATATCAAAGTTTCTTGATCCAGTCATCAGTTTTTGGGCACTCTGGTTGTTTCCAGATTCTGGCTATTGTGAATATTGCTGCTATGAAAGTAAAAGGGTAGATGGTGTTTCTGTTGTGTGGTTTTGGCTTCCCAGAGTATATTCCCAGGGACCACCCAGGCTGGGACAAAAGGGAGCTCAATTTCCAGTCTTTGGAGGAATGCCTGTATTGTTTTCCAAAACGGCTGTACCAGTTGGTGTTCTCACCAACAATGAATGAGAGTCCCTTTCTTCCTGCATCCAGGTCAGCTTTTGTTGTCCTTGCTCTTTTGGATATGTGCCAGTCTCTGTGGTGTGAGAAGATATCTCATTGCTGTTTTGATTTGCATCTCTTTTTATGAGCAGTGATGTACATTTTTTTCATATGCTTTTTGGCAATTCGTGTTTCTTCCTTTGTCGAAGCTTCTGTTCATTTCTTCTCCCCATTTTTTTGATGGGGTTGGCTGTTTTCTTCTTGTAAAGTACTACCAGTGCCTGACAGACAAGTGATCAAATGGGTATTGGGTGAATATTCTTTCCCATTTTATGGACTGTCTTTGTATCTTGGTCACTGTTTCTTTTGAGGTGCAGAAGCTTTTTGGTTTCATGTAGTCATATGTTTATCTTTGCTTCCAATTGGTCTATTAGTGGTGTTTTTATCTTTGAAGATACCATTAGCTTCAATGTTGTGGAGGGCTTTTCCTATATTTTATTCAATGTACTTTATGGATTCACGTTTGATATTGAGATCTTTAGTCCATTTTGATCTGATTTTTGTGAATGGTGTTAGACAGAGGTTCACATTCATTTTTTTACATGTAGCTGCCCAGTTTTCCTAGCACCACTTGTTGAAGAGGCTTTCCTTGCTCCATTTTGTACTTTTTGCTCCTTTATCAAAGATTAAAAAATCATGTATTTGAGGATGGGTGTCAGGATACTCAACTCTATTCCATAGGTCCACAGGTATTTTTTACTCCAATACCATGCTGTTTTAATTACTATCACTTTGTAGTACCGTTTGAAGTTGGAAAGGTGACGCCTCATATATTCTTTTCCTAAGGATTGCTTTAGTTATTCATGGGGGTTTATTATTCTATACAACTTTCAGGAGTGTTTGGTCAATTTCTTTGAAGAATGTCATGGGGATCCTTACTGGGATTGCATTGAATCTGTATAAAGCTCTTGTGAGTAACAGTGAGCCTTGGGGCGCGATGTTTCAGGTGATGTCTGGCCCATAAGCGTCCATCGTGAGGCACCCAGTGTCCGACTCCATGCTCGCTGCATCAAGTAATCAATCACAGCATCGATTACTCGTGGAAGTGTCTTTGCCGCTTACACACTCTGGTGGGTGCGTTGTGTAGGTGGGTGAGTACCGAAGGCGGCTTGACACCCGTGGTGACGTGCTTCTGATTCCATCCATGGGGTGGGATTGTGGGATGACTGTAATCTAATCTCCTGTTCCTTCAGCGCTTACTAGTTGGCTTGTGCAACTAGGTTTTGTGCAAAGAAGAGCTTCTTTATGTACGTATTTCTGCGTGCTGTCTGGGCATTTGAGTGGGACTCTCAGAGACGCCTACTGTTGCTGCCTTTTGTTGGGTTTTGGCTTTTTGAGATGTTTACTTTGTTGTTGTTGTTTGCGAGGGCCACACCCTTTGGTTTCTGAAAATGCCGAGGGGCCAGGCCATGGGTAGTGCCGGGGAACCACATCTGGATGCAGGACACATCTTCCAGCTGGTTGGGCTGTCTGTCTGGCCCGTGCTTAATATCTCAAGCAGCACAGTTTAGTCGAAATGGAGTGCCGTGTAATTTAAATGTTTGCTAGTCACATTTAAAACAGCTAATATTATCTTAATAGAATTTATTTCATTGGTACAATTAAAAGAGATCAGACATGGGGCAGAGCTGCTACTGGCTCTCTCCTGTACCCAGCCAGTCATGAGGCGCCCGGGAGGGATGGCGGGTTCTAGCCCTGGATGCTGGATTTTGAGATGACTATAAGAGTATGCTACCCCATACGGCAGAGCCTGGCAAGCTACCCGTGTTGTATTTGATATGCCAGATACGGTAACAATTATAGACCTCATTCCCATGACCTGATGGAATGGTTTGAGGCTCTTTATGTTCCTGGAGCAAGCAGGTGTCCTTGGGCTCTACTTGCATGAGACAGGTCATATGGAGATGTTATTGGTGCCCGCTTGAGCAAATTGATGATGAACGGGAAGACAGTGATACAGTGATACAGTGAGTATTACATTTTGACAATGTTGATTCTCCCAATCCAGGAGCAGGGAATGTGTTTCCATTTCCTCATGTTCTCTTTTTTCTTGAAGCAGTGTCTTGTAGTTTTCTTTGTACAGGTCGTTTACACACTTGGTTAAGCTGGTTCCTAGGTATTTGATTTTCTGTGGCACAATTGTGAATGGAATCGTTTTCTTAATATCTCTTTCTTCTCTTTTGTTATTTGTTGTGGACCGTGTTTGTATCTTGGTTGCTATTTCTTTGAGGTTCAGAAGCTTTTTAATTTCATGTAGTCTCATTGTTTAACTTTGCTTCCCATTGCTTTGTTAGTGGTGTTTCGTCTTTGAAGATGCCTATAGCTTCAGTGTCATAGGAGATTTTTCTATATTTTCTTTAATATACTCTTTTGGATTCAGATCTGATATTGAGATCTTTAGTCCATTTTGATCTGACTTTTGTGCATGGTGTTAGACAGAGTTCTTTCTTTCTTTCTTTCTTTTCTTTCTTTTCTTTCTTTCTTTCTTTCTTTTTTTTCTTTCTTTCTTTCTTTTTCTTTCTTTCTTTCTTTCTTTTTCTTTCTTTCTTTCTTTCTTTCTTTCTTTCTTTCTTTCTTTCTTTCTTTCTTTCTTTCTTTCTTTCTTTCTTTCTTTCTTTCTTTCTTTCTTTCTTTTTCGCTTTTTGGGTCACACCCTGCAATGCTCAGGGGTTACTCCTGGCTCTGCACTCAAGAATTACTCCTGACGGTGCTTGGGGACCACATGGGATGCTGGGGATCAAACCCAGGGCGGCATGGGCCAGCCGAGTGCAAGGCAAATGCACCACCCACTGGACTATTGCTCTGGCGCCCAGAGTTCTAAGTTTATTTTCTCACACATTGCTGCCCAGTTTTCCCAACACCACTGTTGAAGAGGCTTTCCTTGCTCCATTTCATACATTTTGCTCCTTTATCAAATATTAAATGATCATTTATTTGAGGATGGGTGTCAGGATACGCAACTCTATTCCATAGGTCCACAGGTCATTTTTACTCCAATACCATGCTGTTTTAATTACTACCGCTGTGTAGTACAGTTTGAAGTTGGGAAAGGTGATGACTCCTATATTCTTTTCCCCCAAAGATTGCTTAGCTCTCCATGGGGGCTTATTATTCTATACAAATTTCAGGAGTGTTTGGCCAACTTCTTTGAAGAATGTCATGGGTATCCTTATAGGGACTGCATTGAATCTGTATGAAGCTCTAGGGAGTATTACCGTTTTGACAATGTTGATTCTCCCAGTCCACGAGCAGGAAATGTGTTTCCATTTCCTCATGTCCTCTTTTTTTTTCTTGAAGCAGCATTTTGTAATTTTCTTTGTATAGGTCCTTCACATTCCTAGTTAAGCTGATTCCTAGGTATTTGATTTTCTGAGGCACATTGTGAGTGGGATCATTTTCTTAATATCCCTTTCTTCTCTTTCATTATTTGTATATAGCAAAGCCATTGACTTTTGGTTATTGATTTTGTACCCTGCCACTCTACTATAGGTATCTATTTTTTCTAGGAGCTTTGTAGTAGAGAGCTTAGGGTTCCCTACGTGTAATATCATGTCATCTGCAAATAGTGATAACTTGACTTCTTCCTTGCCTATCTCTATGCCCTTAATGTCCTTTTCTTCTCTGATTGCTATGGAAAGTACTTCCAGTACTATATTGAATAGAGTGGTGAGAGTGGGAAACCTTGTCTTGTCTCCAATCTTAGGGGAATGCTTTTTAGTTTTCCCCATTGAGAATGATGCTCACTGTGGGCTTTTGGTAGATGACTTTGACTATATTGAGGAAGGTTCTTTCGATTCTCATTTTATGGAGAGGTTTTTTAATCACTAATGGGTGTGGGTCTTGTCAAATGCTTTCTCTGCATCTATTAATATGATCATATGGTTTTTATTTTTCTCTCATTGATGTGATGTATTATGTTGATTGACTTGCGAACGTTGAACCATCCTTGCATTCCTGGGATGAATCCCACTTGGTTGTGATATATAATCTTTTGATGAGTCTTGGATTCTGTTTGCTAGTATTTTGTTGAAGATCTTAGGATCTCTGTTCATCAAGGAGATTGGTCTGTAATTTTCCTTCTTTGTGTTGTCTCTCCCTGCTTTGGGTATCAGGGTGATATGTGCCTCATAGAAGCTGTTTGGGAGTGTTTCTGTTTCTTCTATTTCCTGGAAGAGCTTGAACAGGACAGGCAGTAGGTCCTCCTTTAAGGTTTGGTAAAATTCGCTAGTGAACCCATCTGGACCTGGGCTTTTGTGTTTGGGCAGACTTTTAATTACTGTTTAAATTTCCTCGATGGTGATAGGCTTATTTAGGTATTGTAGGTCTTCTTGTTTCAGCCTTGTGAGGCTATAGGACTTCAGGAATTTGTCCGTTTCTTCCAGATTCTCTTGTTTCGTGACATATAGACTCTCAAAGTAATCTCTGATGATCTTTTTGAATTTCTGATATGATACCCCCTTTTCATTTCTGATTCTATTTATTTTATATCTTTTCATATCTATTCTATTTATCATTCTCTGCTTCTTATCGCTTGTGAACTGCCACCCTCCTACCAGTCTAAGATCTTGGCCACTCAAGCTTACTCATTTCTGTGGCATGATGCTACTCTCTGTTTTCAGTGACTGGTTTATTTATGAAGCATACTGTTCTCAAAGTTCATCCATGTTGGTCCTGGAGTGATAGCACAACAGGTAGGACATTTGCCTTGCATGCAGCCTACTGGAGTTTGATCCCCGGCATCCCTTATGGTCCCCCTGAGCACTGCCAGTAGTATTTCCTGAGTGAAGAGCCAGGAGTTACCTCTGAGCATTGCTGGGTGTGACCCAGAGAAAAAAAAAGCAAAAAAAAAAGTTCATCCATGTTGGCACATGTGTCAGCATTTCTTTCTAAAATTTTTATTATTTAAATTTTTTATTTTTAATAGAATCACAGTGAGACACACAGTTACAAAGCTGTTCATGTTTGGGTTTCAGTCATACAGTGTTACAACCCCAGCCCTTTACCAGTGCATATTTCCCACCACCATTGTCCCCAGTTTCCCCTCCCTCTCCCCTTAATTCTATGACAGACACATCTCTCTCTTTCTCTCTCCCTCTCTCCCTCTCTCTCTGAAACATTATCAGGTATATCCCTTTACCTACTTTCAACACGGTTCCTGTCCAAAGTCGTCATTTCCAACTATTATTGTCATACTGAAATATTGCTTTCTGTATGTGCCATCCTGGGTTTATTCATTCATCTGTTGGTGGCCACCAGGTTGCTTCCACCTTCTGACTATTGGCAAATAATGATCTATAAACATAAATATACTAGAATATGTTTGTTACTGCTTTCTTAAAGGTAGCCTTTCTGAATCATATAGTAATACTATTATAGTTTTTTTTGGGAGGCATTCCCACTGGTGCTTGAAGCTACTTTCTGCACCTTTCTTGGGTTGCTCCCATGGGTGCTTAGCGATGATGCTGTGTCTGGAATCAAACCTTGAGCACCTGCATGCAGCCCAGCCTCTGAGTCATCTCCCAGCCCTGTTCTGAATTTTTTGAGGCCCTGCCATAATTGCCTTCCACAGATGCTGCTTCCTTTACATGCCGCCCAACCGTGCACAGGGTTTAATTTCCTCATGTCTTTGCCATCAGTTTTATTGCTTTTGTTTATGTTTTATAGTAACCCTCTTAATGGTTGTGAGGCAGCATTTCTTTTTATATCATACCATTAAGCACATTTCTAAATCCTCGTTTTGGGCCAGTTTGCCATAGAATTTAGTTTTTCTGACCTCAGCTCCCTCTTGCAGGCACGGAAATTGATTTGGGAGGCATGAGAGACAGTGGCTCAGCTGAGTGCACCAGATCACCCCCACCCCCCACCTGCCTGGCACCACACTCTGTCTAATTTAGAGTGGCTGCATCTTCTTGCTGATAATTCACTCCTCAGATTTTCTGTATCTTTGCTTAAAATTCAGAGTAGGGTTCCAGGTTGCAGAGGAAACCTTCCTACCTACCCCACAGGGCTCACACCCTTTGTTCCAGGATGGACCTTCCTTTGCTAAATTGGGACTTCTGACATCTGGTAACATTTTCATTCAACAAGCCAAATTGTTGCCATGCCTGCCTTTCACTTTATGTCTTTGTTTTCTCTTTCTGGGAAGGAGACGGGGTGTTTCTTCCTTACAGTGTAAGCCTTTCGGGCATGTCACATCGGATGCGTAATCCCGTTGTTCCTCGGTTTGGTAATTTATATGAGCCATTTCTCCTCCACTAGCCTGTCTCAGACTGTGGAGATATTTATTGGGAGTAACTTGGGCTGCTTTAGTCACACAGGACCCAAGAGTCTCTCACCTCATTTGTGAAGTCTATATTCTCAGAGGTATCCCTACATCCAATTCTGGATTTGTCTTCCACAGGAGGATGTTGAGCCCTTCGTAATCTAGTCTCTCTTCTGTATGAACCTGAGTATAACCCTTTCAGAAAATGGTCTTTTGGCTAAGGAGACAGCTCATCAAGCATTGCCAGTGATCAAACCCGCATCTTCTAATGACTCCAGTTGGAAACATACATATTCCTACCAATCAACTTCAGAATTTCAAAGTTTGGAATCAAATAAATTGTAGGTAACTAATATCTTAAAAAACCCCAAATATCTTTCTATAAATTTTCTAAATTTCTGTTAAGAGTTTTCAGCTCTTGGGGCCAGAGTGATAGCATAGTGGGTAGGGCACTTCCCTTGCAGGTGGTCAAACTGGGGTTCCCATAGGGGCCCCTGAGCATTGCCAGGAGTAATTCCTGAGTTCTAGAGCCAGGAGTATCCCCTGAGCATTGCCGGGTGTGACCCAAAAAAACAAAAAAAAATTCAAATATGCAAAGTGATTCCACAAAATTAGTTCATAAAAATAAACATAAATGTCTGATATGTATTGATTAGTCAAAGGGTCCTGGAATACTATGCAGCTGTTAGGAAAAATGAAGTTATGAAATTTGCCTATAAATAGATGGACATGGAGAGGATCATGTTGCGTGAAATTAGCCAGAAGGAGAGAGATAGATATAGAATGACTGCATTTATTTGCATGGCATATATATACATATATACACATATATATGTATATATATACATACACATACATATATATATATATATATATACATATTATGATTCCAACATCCAAGGTCAGGTGAAACGTGGATCAGGAGGTCTTGTCAATGGTGTAAATTACCACAAATGTGTGGGAGCAGATGTTAGGTAAGACAGAGAAGGGAACAGTGTGTCAATAATTGTCAAAAGTGCTATTACCACATATAACTTAGCATTAAATACAGGCAAAAAGATAAACATGATAACCTCTAAATGTATATATTGCAATCCACAATATGTAAGAGAAGGAAGAGATAAAGAGAGAGAGAAAGAGTAAGAGAGAAAAGAGATAAAGAGCCTGCCATAGAGGCAGGAGGGGGTGGGAATCGGGGACATTGGTGGTGGGAAATGGGCACTGGTGAAAGGATGGGTTCTGGAACACTGTATGGCCAAAACCCAAGCATGAACATTTTTGTAATTGTTTATCTCATGGTGGTATAATAAAATATATTAAAAAGGGTCCTAAATGTATATAGGAAGAGTACATAGAAATTATAAAGCCCAGTTGTACAGATATGCAGATCTGGTCTAATTCTTGATCTTTAGGACTAAAATAATTTGAAAAGTATCTTTCTGTCCTTTATTTAACAGATGGACCCCTACCATGAAGTAACTTGCTGAAGGTAATTCTGATTATGTGACAGGAAGGGGATCCAAACCCAAACTCTTTGGCTAACCACTGTATAGAATTTAAGAAGTATTATCACAGAAAGAGTCCTGAATTCCCTAAATGTATGTATCGCAAGTCACAATGTGTAAGAGAAGGGAGAAAGACAGAGCGAGAGACAGACATAGAGAGATAGGAGAATAAGAAAAATGCCTACCATAGAGACAGGCTGGGGGTGGGGGGGAGGGAATTTGGGGATATTGGAAGGGTGGTGTAGGGTTGGATGCTGGAACACTGTGTGGTTGAGACCCAATTATGAACAGGTTTGTAACTATATCTCACAGTGGCATAAAAAAGAGTTCTGAAGTGAGGAAGATGGCAGGGCAAAAAGGAATCCAGAAAATATGTACCACACACCCCTGTGCTCTTGGTCACTGGGTTGTTTGAAAAGGTATGATGTTTTAGTCAGGCTCAACATATTACAGCAGTACCATCTAGCTTTCAAGTTCTTGTGAACAGCAAGTAAGATTAGAATGTTGGGTCTGGGCGCTGAATACAATGTATAGGATGCTGCTTGCCTTGCATTGCCCGACCCACATTCAACCCCTAGCAACCCATATGGTCCCTTGAGTACTGCCAGGAGTGATACCTGAGCACAGAGCTAGTAGTAAGCTTTGAGCACAGCCAGGTGTTCCTCAAACAACAAAGCAAACAAAAAGATTAGCGTGCTGACAACCAGAAAACGTCAGTATTCTAGCTCTTTTATAAACAACTCTTTATTTTACAGCTCATGTAGCAGCACAGAATATTTGTAACCTAGGCTTTACATTTGATCTATTGACATATGAAATAAGACTTAGAGATTGGGACACTTAGGCTTTGTTCTCAGTGTATGTTTAACAACAGGGCCTGTTTGTACTTACAGCCAGATAGTAGCAGGTGTTTGACACCAAAAGATGTGGAAAGTTTAGGTCCATGTGGCCGAGAGCCATGTGGGCATTTTTTGGGGAGCTGTGAACAAGCAGAGTGAGGAAATCAGTGTTGAAAGCTGAGCACACCTTCCCTGCCTGTGGACAGCCACCTTAATGGAGCTAGGAAAGAACGAATTGAATTCCTGACAGTAAAACCTCAGTGGAAAAAAACCCTTTGGGGGAAATAGCCCTTTTTAGAACTATTCAAAATGCGTGGTGATTCAATGGCTTATGAAAAGGGGTGGTAATTCATAATGGATTCATAAATAATTCCTCATTTTCCTGAAAAACTTTCTCCCGCTATGTCTCTGTTCCGGTAAATCTACCACAAAGAGGCATTAAGATCTGGGAATCTTTCTAGAATTCTTCCTGACACACCCAATCAATTGAGCTTTTGAAGGAATGCTTCAGATCCTTTTTCTTTTCTCTGTATGTTTTCTCCACCTCTTCTTATTTGTAGTCCCACCAGTTTTTGGTTGGAAACAGTTACAGTTTCCCCCAACTTTTTATGTAATTTTTATGCTTTCTGTTGTAGTGCTTGAGGTTGAACCAGGGATTCGTTGTGTATGTATCCTCATCTTCTGACTCAAGCACACCACCTGCTTCAGCCGGAGGCAGGGCTCATGCTGCTCCAGACAGCTTCCCTCTGACGCAGATGTGGCACAGGCACTGCCCCCTTAAAAACAATCAAAGAAAGAAAAGTCTCCTGGGCTCACAAAATAAATCCAAACCCCTTGGTTCATAAAATAAATTCAAGCCCGTTCGTGAGGTATTGGAGCCCCCACTTCCGGTCTTCTGACCTTTGCCTTCATGGAGCCCCACCCAGGCTTCTTGCTGCATGTTCTATTAAAGTCGAACCATCACACACTCTCGTGGCAAAGATTTCAACTCCTTGTTTTGGGCCATGTCTCGTCCTTGTCTTGGAACGGACTTACTGCAGTTGGCTGACTTACTCCTGCCTCAGGACTTACCGCCATATTTTCTCCTTGAATTCCTTCCTGCTGCACCGACTAGGTTTATGTCTGTTCCTTGTGCTCATTGTGTGCAGTGGGGAGAAGAGAGTGGCAACCTCGAGACGGGAATCTGCTTTTCTCTCTACCCACTGGGTCACCTGGAGATGTGCTTGAGGAAGCTTGAACTGAGAGACCGTGATGAGCACCTGCACAACACAACTTCAGGTCACAACCACCTCCGAAGCAGTCATCAAAGTGCTGCTGGTTTCCACACGACAGTCCCTGCACCCAATTCCAAGGGAGCCATGGGAGCCAGGCTGCAGCAAGGATTGCTCTTGTAGGAAAGGAGAAGTCAGTCCTAAATTCTGTCCAGGTTTTTAGTAAATTCTTCCCAGGTTTCCAGGAATATTGCCTTCTCTCACAGAAAGAATTTCAGAGGAAATGAACAGGGAAGTAGGAGTTTTATTTGGAGACCACGAGAAAGAAGAGGTGTTAACATGATTTCTCCAGATGGAAAAGTTGAGAGCAACGCTCAGGTGGAGGTACTGGCTGTCCCCTCTACACCCCAGAATAGGGAAGCTCCACACCACTTGCCTTTGCAGAGTTGGTTCAGAGGTTTTCTCCCAAATTGTTGGGAGGCTTGTCAGGCTATGGCTGGGCAAAGGGTTGGGTCCTAGGGATGCTTTGGTTCTTGGTTGAATCTCTGAAGCTTCTTGCATTTTTATAGGCTAGATCACTGGCGCTGTGGATTTTATGACTGTGGGCTAATGGAAAGGAAAGGTGAAAATTGTTGGTGGGACAAAATTCCACTAACAGAGTTGCGGAAGTGCACAAAAAACACTGTACAAATACAAAAACACTGACCAAAGGGGCTGGTAGAACTCACCTTCCTCCCACCCCCACCCCCATTATCTTCCTCATTCTAAAGAATTTTAAAATTACCATTCTTCTTTCATTCATGTACCTTCTAGTTTATATTCCTTTCCACTTCTTTCCTTTAGCTTTGATTAGCATACTACATTTTAAGCCCCAATCAACAGTTTAATAGTACTGGCATAGAGAAGAATGATAGAAGAAAATCTGGAAATGCACAATAAATTTGGACTCAAGAGGAGGGCTGGAATTAAAAAGATGACAAGTAAAGTGGTTCATTCATTAAGTTGGGCACCACTGGCTTTAAAATCAGTTGTAAATCAAACACTTGCATCATGCAAGGCATATTGCCTGGGAGAATAAATCCGACACCATTGTTGCCCCTAAAATTAAGTGCAACT
The DNA here is from genome assembly GCA_021461705.1 of Cryptotis parvus. NCBI lineage: Eukaryota > Metazoa > Chordata > Mammalia > Eulipotyphla > Soricidae > Cryptotis > Cryptotis parvus. The sequence continues at coordinate 11,322 of JAJIBD010024022.1, forward strand.
TCAAGATGTTAGGTTATGAACCAAATTAGAAAATTAATATAGTGCGAGGTGATGTGACACGATGTTTAATCTCTCTTAGCCCTTTAGAACTGTGCATCAGGTATTGCATTTTCTTGGTCATTTGTGGTCCAAAGTTTGCATAAACTACTTATAACTCTTTGTGAATAGCTTGTAGGAGCTAAGAAAAAAAACATTAAACTTCAGAGCATTCATATTACAGAGAAACCGACCAAATGCTACAATAACAGCACAGCAGTATTTTCATGCTGTTAAATTTGAGATGTTTTTCCTTGGAGTTGTTTTCCTTGTTTAATTTAAAACATGTCTATAAGTAAAGATATCACTTAAGCACATTGTCAATATTGCACAGTAATCTCTAATGGACATTGAATAACTCAAAGGATTTGTTTTGATGTGAAATTCTGGTGGTCCCCAAGCTGTCCACTGCCCACCTCTCACCCTCCTCAGATCTGCAAGGTCAGAGAACTTGAGAGTGGGGGGGTATTAGGAGCTCTGCAGTTTGTTTTAAAGCCTCCAGTGCCCATTTTATCATTGTACCACATGGAACCTGCTGATACTATGTGTTAGGAAGATGATGGTTAATACTAGAATAGCAGGGATTTAAGGGAAACATCACATAGATGCTATATCTTGTTGGATAGAAGATACAGTTTCCTCATCAGAATCTGGAGCCTGAAATTGTAGGGGATGCCTTTATTAGCACACAATGGCAACGTTGGTTTGAGCTTCAAGGGACTGGCCTAGTGTTACTCAGTGCATCCTGGGTGTCCAGTGGAGAGCCTTCCCTGGGTGCGGTGACACAGCTGTGGCTTGAACAGTGCCCATGACCCAAAATATTTGTGCCCAGAGGGCCTTCACCTCTACTGTATTTGAGTACCTGACTCATACTTGGGAAGTGTCTTGCTTTGATTTTTTAAATTTTTTTATTTTATTATATTTTTGATGTAAATTTGTTTCCAATTTCTGTTTTCTTGCTTATTTATTTAGCATACTATTCCTGTCCCTAAAGGCAGAATACATATTTTTAATGACAGAGTAGCATTCCATTGAGTATACAGTCATTTCTTTTAAAAGCATAATCCTGACCTTCAGCAAAACCACAGACGGAAGTGATCTGTTTCATAGGCTATGAAATTGTCTTCAAGCCAAATTTGGCTGCTGTCTGGACAGGCCCTGAGCCTTCAGCTAGCCAGTCCTTCTGCCACTGTAGGGTGTGGGCCTGCAATAAAGCTGCGGGGGCCAGATGCCTGGGCAGCCGGCCAGTGTATCATTGTGAGCTGAACAGGAGTTCACATGTTCCCTCTTTGTGGCTTTGAACCCATTTGGTGGCATCCCAGACATATTTAAACATATCTTCCTGCTCTGAGTAACTGCCCTCTTCTGATAACTGAGGACATCACATACTTATTATACTATTTCTGTGATTAACAGCATAATTCCTTGTATAGTAGGATACTTAAAATATGCCTTCTACTTTGTCAGACAGAGCATTACTGTCTTTGATGTACCCATATGACATGTTGGAAAAGAATATTGAATTTATTACAGACCATTCATATTTCGGGAATGTTCACAACTACTTCCAAAAGCTGTTACTTCTCTGTTATACCAACCAGATTGGTCATTATTGGATCCTGGGGTTTATGAGTCATTGCTTTTGGCTCTTTGTATTTGCAGAACATGTGCAGGGTCCCTGAGAGCTTGAACATCCAATTTAATCACAGAAATACCAAAAGCTCTGTCCCATTTGCCAGTCTAGGTTAGCAAGTCTCTGCAGACCTCAGGAGATGGAGTCCAGTGGAATTGTGCATATATAGGTAAAATCGAGATAAGGAAGTCAGGGACAAAAGGTGTCTACTCAGGGTCTCTGAGACTCCCAGACAGTACTTCCAGTTTTCTTAAATGTATCTTTGACCTTCCATACTTGAAACTTGTCTGTTTAGGGATGTTGTCTGTGCCCAGTCTGTCCTGGTCCTCGCTCACCTCTCTGGGTCACACTCTTGTAACATTGGTTCTGCAGTCTTTACCTTATTGTACCTTACCTGCCCTTCCCTCTCTCATTTTGTTCAGCCTGTCACATGCCCATCTGGTAAAGCAGGCCACCGGTTCCTGATCTCGCATAGTTCTCTTATGCCCTCCAGTTCTATGTAGGTTTTGCAGCAAACTGCCTGCTTTCTGATGCATAATATCCCATTGTATATAAATATATACACAACCTTTTCCCATTCATCTGTTACTGTGTATTTGGGTTGTTTCCATATCCTGATTATTGTACTGAGTGTTGTAATAAGTTTTAAATTTGTGTTTTTGTGTTTAGGAGGAAGATGTCTAGAAGTGTAATTGTTAGTTGACCATAAATCTCACTCCTCACCAGACACCATCTCCCGGAACAGAGGCTGTGGATCTTTTGAACTGAGAGCAGACCGACTGATCTCCTTTGCCTAAAGACTGAAGTAGGCATGAGATTATTGCATTTCCTGTCGTTTGTGTTTGGTGTCTATATGGGTATGAGATTATTGCATTTCCTGTCGTTTGTGTTTGGTGTCTGTATGGGTATGAGATTATTGCTTTTCCTGTCATTTATGTTTAGTATCTCTGTAGATTGATTTTGGGGAGGTCATACCATTCAGTGCTCAAGGTTACTCCTAGATCAGTGCTTGGAGTTCCTTGTACTCAGAGAGAAAATGTCATTCTGGGGAACAAATCAAGCCTTCTTGCATACAAAGCATGCATTAGGCCCATTAAGCCATCTCCCCTACCCTTATTTTGAATATTTAGGATGATTTTCCTAGCATGTTATTGCCTCTTACATTCAAATTTCTGAATAAGTGTTGAACTTTTCTTACTTGGAATTTATTCAAATAAACTAGTATCATTGATAGAAACATATGTTAAAAGTACAGCATAGATTCATTAATAGGATATAAATAGATACCAGTGTTTTACTAAATGTGGGAAATGGTAAGGGCAGATTAAAACTCACCACTGAATATACACAAAGAGACTTAAGTGATAAACTCTAAATATCTGCAGGGCTAGCCACAATGTGTAAAATAAGAGGGAGAGAGATGCAGAGACAGAGAGAGAGATAGAGAGAGAAAAGAGAGGAAACTGGGGTACCTGCTATTAAGGTGGCCTGGGGGGGGGAGGGGGAGGGTACATTGGTGGTGGAAATGGGGCACTGGTGGAGGGATGGGTGCTGGAATACTGTATTACCAAGAACCAATTATGAACACCTTTGTAATTGTATGTTTCACGGTGGTATAATAAAAAAATTAAAAAAAAAAGAACTGAGTATTGAATAAAAAAAAAGTACAGCATAGAAAAGACTTAAAAATGTTCTGGTATAATAAAATGTTTAAAAAAACCTGCCATTTAGGCGGGATGTGGGGGGGGAGGGAATTGGGGACATGGGTGGTGGCTGAGGGGCACTGGTGGAGGGCGGGGTGCTGGAACACCATGTGACCGAAACCCCAAGCGTGAACAACGTTGTAATTGTATATCTCACGGTGGTATAATAAAATGTTAAAAAAAAATGTTCTGGGGCTTTGTTGTATTTCTTAGATGTCATGACTCATACTTTACCCAACTGGAATTGGAGTAGAAGAGCCATGGCTTTGCCTAAATTTGTGTTTTTTCTTTTTTTTTTTTTTTTTTTTGGCTTTTTTGGGTCCACCATTGATGCTCAGGGGTAACTCCTGGCTCTGCACTCAGGAATTACTCCTGGCGGTGCTTGGGGACCATATGGGATGCTGGGGATTGAACCCGAGTCAGTTGTGTGCAAGGCAAATGCCCTACCCGCTGGACTATCACTCCGGCCCCTATGGTTTTCCATTTTTTAAAAATTCTTACTGATTATGAGAGTTTTCAAGGGGGTAAGGAGTGTAGGATCTCCCAAGCCAGTCCTCAGGAGGCCTGGGAGGCCCCTTTTGTTGGTTCTTGGTCAACTGAATGGTGGTTCAGTGCAAGATCCTGAGGATGCCATGTTGCTCAGCCCTGTGATTCTCTAGAACACCCTGGTGATGCTCAGCAGCTCTGCTGGGTGATGCTCAGGCCATATCCCTACCCCCTCTGAGTTTTGCTTTTTTCCTGTTGGAGAGAGAAACATTAAAACAGATTTATCCTATAGCTAGTTCTTGATTATATTTATCTATAATCGATTACCTGGAACTCTCAATTTAAAAGAAAGACCTTCTTTGTTGATGCCTCTGAAAACCCTACATTCCACTCTCTCATGTAGTATTTGAGTTATTTGGTGAAAATACCAGATCCAAATGGAATGGAACTTGATCTTTATTTAACCATGCTCCAGCAAAGCATTTGTGCTTTGCTTTACAAGTTTCTCCATAGCTGTCATTTAGGTTCACTTGATCACTTCACTTGAATCCCGTTATTTATCGAATTTGCTCGAGCGGGCACCAGTAACATTTCCATTGGACCCTATCACGTGCCAATGTAGCCCAATGGCATCTGATTGATTCAGGAAGATGAAGAGCCTCAAACCGTTCCTTCAGGGTCTTGACAAGGAAGTCTGACCATCTTGTAGGTGGGTGGCCACGTGGTCTTTTGACATCCCGTGGGATCCAGTCGGTAACAGCTCTAGTCCAGTGGTCGTCCCCAAATCGCATTACATGTCCAGCCCATCTGATTTTCGATGCCTTGGCAAATGAGACAGCATCCCTGATTCTGGAACAGCAACGGAGGTCGGAGCTCCAAATTCTTTCTCTCACTTGAGCGAGGCGTGATATTCCAAGCATAGCTCTTTCGATTCCTCTCTGGGAGACCCGAATAGCATTCTCATCCTGCTTTTGTAGGGCCCAGGTCTCTGAGGTGTATATTAATGCAGGGAGAACAGTGGAGTCAAAGAGATGTGTCTGGAGCCGGAGGTTCTTTGGCCTTTTAGCTATTTCTTCGATGCCTTTGAAGGTATTCCATGCCGCTCTCTTCCTCCTGTGAAGCTCAGGTTTTAGGTCGTTCATCATGTTGACTTCTCGACCTAGGTACACATAACTGCTGCATTCAGAGATGTTTGTTCCATTGAGAGTGAATGGGGCCTTTGGAAGTAGCTCATTTTGCATAAACATAGTTTTCTTTAGATTCAGCTGTAGACCTATCTTTCCACATTCCTCAGTCAAAGTCAGCCAGGATTTGTGCCACTTAGTTAATGTTTGTTGTTATTAGAACGATGTCATCATCGAAGCGGAGGTGGTGTAGTTGCCGACCATCTATCTTCACTCCCATTTCCCATTCTAATTGTCGCATGATGTTCTCAAGGGTGGCGCTGAAGAGTTTTGGTGAAATGGTATCACCCTGTCGAACCCCTCTTTTGACATCAATGATCACTTCCTTGTAGAATGGTGAGATCCTGGTGGTGAATCTGTAATACAGCTCACAAAGGATCTTGATGTATTGGGTTTGAGCACCCTGTTTGGCTAGGGCTTCGATGGCTGCTTTAGTCTCCACAGAATCAATAGCCTTCTTTAAATCAATGAACGTGAGACAGAGCGGCATCTTGTACTCCCTACAAATCTCAATGTGCTTGGTTACTGTGTGGATATCGTCGAATTGTGCTGAATCCTTTCCAGAAGCCAGCTTGCTCGCATGGTTGTCCTTCAGTATTTGGTTGCATGGAATCTGAAAAAAAAATGCTTTCTGAAATGCATCTAATCCCAAGGGTTTCAGATGAGATTGAAAATCTTGGGGCTGAAGAGATTGTACAGTGGGTAAAGCACTTGTCTTGCATGGCCAACCTGGGTCCTACCGCCAGCATCCCATATGGTCCTCTGAAAACACAGTCAGGAGTGATTCCTGTGTGTAGAGCCAGGAGTAATCCGTGAGCATCACTGGGTGTGTCCCCAAAAACAAACAAATTGGAAAAGTAGGCAGTTCTCGGCAGCAAAAGTCACCAGGATTTCATGGAGATGGAGCTGAGGTCCCCCTTCCCCTTCTTTGTCTCATCCAGGAGGCCTTGTGGACCTGCCCATGGACTTCCTCCAGGCTGTCAGCCATGATGCAGAGACTTAGACACATGGGGGATAGCTGCCATCCAGTACTGCAAGTGGACAAGCAGTACATCAAGCTAGTGGTTGCTTTACACTAGTTTGAAAGTAAATTCAAAAAACAGAATTTGGCCAGGTTCTCCCATAATCAACAATAGGGAAGAAAATGAATTCATCAATAATATTGCCATGTATGTGCTTTAACGGTCAATATAATTAATCAGTGCTAGCTGAAGGTGCAGGCATGGGGATTGGGGTAGGTGGGAATGAGGGTCTTTGGTGGTGGGAACACACTGGTGGTGGGAGTGGTGTTGAAGTATGAAACTTTCTATCAAGTGTATTATGAAAACCTTTTACTCTGTAAATCATGGTGTTTCAATAAAAAAGGGAAAGAGAAAGAAAAAGGGTGTGGGAGGTGTTTTAACAGTAGACTACAGAAACACAAGCAGTAGGCTGCAGTGATTTCCCCACATCCTTCCCTTCCCTGATGGGGAGATTACACATATCCATCCTGATGGACATCTGCATGATCAAGTGATTGATTTCTTTGGCAAATAAAATGTGAACAAAATACAAGAGTCACTCAAGGCCTTAAGTGCCAATGTGCAGTTGTCCATTTTCTCTCTTCCATTAGCCGTGAGTTCAGCAATGTTGCCAGGAAGGTGGAACCCATCAGTCTGGGTTCCCAGAGAAACCTGCATGGAGCTGTGGTGAATCACACTAAAGGTGCAGTTTCATGAGAAAGACCTTTGTTGATGCCTCTGTAGCATGACTTCATTTATCTTTATAGGAACATGGAAGATCAGTGGCCTCTGGGAGGAAGCCATCCATGATGTAACATCTGTGGGTAGAAGTTAATGATCAGCAACCAGGGTCCTGCCAGGGTCACTGCAGCTGCAGAGATGGACATTAAGGAAATGCCAGGCCTGGCCTACCACATTTCCCCCTCTAGGCCCATGTCAATGCTCAGAGCTAAACATTTCTGCAAACACTTGCACATGTTTTCTTTACTGGTTTAGCAGATTTCCTTTCTTTCTTTCTTTCTTTCTTTCTTTCTTTCTTTCTTTCTTTCTTTCTTTCTTTCTTTCTTTCTTTCTTTCTTTCTTTCTTTCTTTCTTTCTTTCTTTCTTTCTTTCTTCCTTCCTTCCTTCCTTCCTTCCTTCCTTCCTTCCCTTCCTTCCTTCCTTCCTTCCTTCCTTCCTTCCTTCCTTCCTTCCTTCCTTCCCTTCCTTCCTTCCTTCCTTCCTTCCTTCCTTCCTTCCTTCCTTCCTTCCTTCCTTCCTTCCTTCCTTCCTTCCTTTCTTTCATTTTTTTCTTTGTTTTCTCTCTCTTTCTTCCTCTCTCCCTCCCTTCCTCCCTCCTCCCTCCCTCCCTTAAATTCCTTGTAATTTAAGTAATTCACCTTATCATAATAAACCTAACAAAAAGCATATGAAGAAAAAGCTTATTCTCAGCATCAGAGAGATAGTATGGTGGATAAGGCTTTTTGCCTTACATGCAGCTGACCCGGGTTTGACCCCTGGCACCTCATATTGTCTCCCAAGCACATCAGAAGCTATCTATGATCACAGAGCTAAGAGCAATCTCTGAGCATCCCAGGTGTGTCCCCAAACAAACAAACAAACAAAATTATGAAAGAAAAATTTATTATCTTGCCTTCAATGGTGTGTACCTTTCCACACACAGAGTCAGTTTTTAGTATTTTTTATCTCCTGAATATTAGTGTCCAAAGATATCTATTCAGTTACTATCTCTAACTAGGTCATGAATTCTTTCATATATTAATACTTTTGTTTGGGCTTGGATTTGAGCCACACCTGCCAGTGCTCAGGCATCGCTTTTGGTGGTGGTTCGGGGCTGTCTACAGTTCTGAGTCAGCTCTGGTATGACAAACACCTTACCTGCTATACTGTCTCCCCAGCCCTATTCACTTTTTTGTCTTTTTGGGTCACACCTGGCAATGCTCAGGGGTTACTTCTGGTTTTGCATTCAGGAATTACTCCTGGCAGTGCTCATGGGACCATATGCGATGCCGAGAATCAATTCCAAGTCAGTCACGTGCAAGGCAAACGCCCTCCCCTTGCTGTACTATAGCTCCAGCCCCTATTACATTTTAATTGAATGCTTACTATGTTCAAATCATGCTTGTAGACATTTTAATTCTTTTGTCCATACAGTGAATTAGGAACTGCCTTATTAGCATTTTTTATTTGAAGTCCAGATAAATTGAAAATTTTTTGAGAGTCATATTTGGAAATGGTAGAGTGAGAGACATAGAAGCCTGACTTTATATTCCATGCTTTTAGATAGAACAGGAGTTAAGGCATTTAATTGCATGTGGCTGACCCTGGCTTTACCCTGGCACTGCATACCGTGAGCCCCACCAGGAATGATTATTGATCATAGAGCCAGGAATAGCACCCGAGCACTGCCAGGTATGTTCCCAACCTCTGCCCTACATATGTTGACTTAACATAGGTTTATGGTACCATATGAATTTCTGGATTACAGCTTCTGGATTACACATCTATTTGTGTTTCTACCATGCTGCACTTGCCACCAAAAATATTCTTTGAATTTAAGTTCCTTTGTCACCCCCTCTCTCCCTATTTGCCCCCTACCTCCATGGTAACATCATAGTCTGCTGAGTCGAGGAGTTACCTTGGTTGTGTTCTGTGAGTTCATTTCCTTGTTTATATTCCAAGCATGAATATAATGAGACCATCTGGTATTTGACTTTAATTTTCTGATTTACTTTGCTTCATATTCCTCCCACATTTTCTAGAAAGGCAAGACTTTCCCTTCCTTAACAGTGAAGTTGTATTCTGCTGAGCATGTCCCAACTTCTGTATGCAGCCATATATTGGTAGACATTTCGGTTGTTTCCATGTCTTGGTTATGAACATATTCCATGCTCTTAACCTCTATTATGTTACTTCTCTAATTGCATGATGGTACATGAATGAATGAAAAAAGGCATTTTTCCAATTATTGCTTATTAATAAATATAGAGTTGATTTTCTTTTTTCTTTCTACCAACAATGTTAAAATAAGCAACAATGAAATGTATTCTGCTGCTCTCTCTCTGTTAAGAATTCCATATTAATATCTTCCTGTGCCTAATCTGCAAGAACCCTCCCAATTCTGTTGCAGTGTCAGTCCTCCCTATGCAAGGGGTTTTGGATATTGTCTTTAGTCAGGAATTCTGTCTCCACCAGATCCTCTGAACCCTCTAGTGCAGGGCAGAGTGGAGAGGCATTTTAAGGCCATGTAGCTCACATTTAGAAACAAGAGGAAGTGAACTGGAAGGGATTATCTTCTCCTGATGTGTCAGATGCAATCACATAGCTTGGATTTATGAAGTGGAGTGAAATATTTGTTCTGATTGCTCACTGATTAAGAATACACTCTACTGAACAATCTCGACAGACATCGAGGGGCAACTACCCAGGCTTTAAAAATATGGGTCAGGGTTGCCCAGCTTCCTCTAATGCAGCAGTCTCATTTCATTAAAGGATTATACAAAGAAACCCCCCTTGAGTCTTTACCATTGACTGCTTCGTCTTTAGTGTTTAGTATTGCAGCAGTCCTGAAGTTGCCAGTACTATTGTCCATTGATTAGTAAAGTCTCCTTCCTCAGTATTCAGCAGTTGGAAATGAAGTTAGTTTTGAGCATTAAAAGTATTAAGAGTAGGCAGAAAATACTAAAATAATTCATAAAGATATTGAGGCAAGATGTCATACAAAATCCTGTATATTGGAGATGCTTAGAAACTTTTTGTAAAAAAAACAAGTAAAAAGTTTGAAAATGATATAAATAGAAATGGTTTAGATCTCAAGAGATATAGTTTAAAAAATTTCATCTAGAAGTACTACAGGATAGATGTTTATCAGCAGATTGCTACAGTGTCTTATCTTATAAGATAAGCCCTGATCATCGACACCCACCCTGCAGCAGCTTTTTCCTCAATCCAGCCCAGGTATGCTGGTCCAGAGACTCTCAAACATGGGGCAGAGCTGTTCCTTGCTCTCCCTGTGCACAGCCATTCATGAGGCAGTCGGGAGGCATGGCGGGTTGCAGCCCTGGCCCACCACCTGGGCAGAGCCTCACAACAAGCCAGAACGCCCCACCCTCACTCCACGGGCGCCGCCATTTTCCACATTTGGACTTCCCTCTCATCACAACTCCACCCAGCAGACCAGCACATCACAGCCCGGATCATCAACACCCACCCTGCAGCAGCTTTTTTCCTCAATCCAGCCCAGGTATGCTGGTCCAGAGACTCTCAAACATGGGGCAGAGCTGTTCCTTGCTCTCCATGTGCACAGCCGTTCATGAGGCAGTCGGGAGGTATGGCGGGTTGTAGCCCTGGCCCACCACCTCGGCAGAGCCTCACAACAAGCCAGAATGCCCCCTCACTCCACGCGGGCGCCGCCATTTTCCACATTCGGACTTCCCTCTCATCACAACTCCACCCAGCAGACCAGCCCATCACAGCCCGGCTTGCGGCGGCCGTTTGCGGCCGCGCTCATCAATAAATGCTTTATTTGGAGGTGTTTAATAGAGTTTGCCTCCCGCTCGGCAAGCCTGGCAAGCTTCTCGTGTTGTATTTGATATGCCAAATTCCAGTAACAATTATATTGGGTCATTCCCATGACCTAATATAATGGTTTGAGGCTCTTTATGTTACTGTAGCAAGCCGATGCCCCTGGCTCTACTGGCATGAGACAGGACATATGGAGATATTACTGGTGCCCGCTCTAGCAAATAGATGATCAACGAGAAGATCATGATCATCATGATCATGGTCTTATCTTATAAAAATTGAGTGATGAAACAGATATGGCTAGTTTTTTAAAAAAATTTTATTATACCCCCATGAGAACAACATTACAAAAATGTTCATAATTGGGTTTCTGTTGACTACAAGAGTATGCTACCCGCACGGCAGAGCCTGGCAAGCTACCCCTGTCGTATTTGATATGCCAAATACAAGTAACAATTATAGACCTCATTCCCATGACCTGATGGAATGGTTTGAGGCTCTTTATGTTCGGAGCAAGCAGGTGCCCTTGGGCTCTAGCTGCATGAGACAGGACATATGGAGATGTTACTGGTGCCTGCTCGAGCAAATCGATGATGAGCGGGAAGACAGTGACAGTGACAGTGACAGTTGGAGGACAGGTTTAGCTATTCTGGGAGTTTTGTTGTTTTGCCCACTCCCAGCTTAATCTACTTAAGTCAAGGTTCATTCTAATGAGATTTCTCTTCTATGTAAACACTGCTAGAGGGTGTGTCACTTACAGAAGTCACCTTGATTGAATAACTTCTGACTTATACATCTACTAAGACTTCTATGTTTTCTAGATTGGGCACAGCTCCTCTTTATACCCACTGCACCCAGCGTGGGACAGTTAGAATTTACCAGGAGACTACCACCCTGGCTACGCTGAGACTATAGGAAGACTGTAGGAAGGATCATACTAGTTTGCTCTAAGCAGGCGAGAGTGACCCTTTCAGTACACGAGAACAAGATACTCAGAATCACCCTGGTGCAGATAATAATAAGAAGGACCTTATGGGTACCATCTAGATTACATGAAGCTCATGAAGTTAAGATGTATTACTTTATATCAGCCCTCTCTCTCCAGTGTTTTACATAAGAGATAATCTCCCTTAGTACTTGGCATAACCTTTGTTTATACCTGCAATAAGGTGTGGCACTACACTCTATTTAGAGTTCTTTGTTGACATGCCCCTCCGATTGGATTACTTTGGTGTATATTAAAGGGCTGACTTGAGGCCCTTTCACCTTTTGCCTTTTGGTTCCTCAGCCTTCAGCTTTTGGCTCCTGTGGCTTTTGGCTTTTGGTTTTTGGCTTTTGGCCTTTTGCTCTTTGGCCTTTTGCTCCTTCTTCTGGGTAGGACTCAGCTCGGGTGAGATCCTCTCTCTCTTTGGTGGGAGACTTAGGCTCTTTTGTATGGTCTAAGTTTGGACCAGAGCTAAAGTTTGTTCATTATATTGGAGTGCTGTGGAAGAGCTTTTGTACTATTAAAAGCCATTTTTGGAACTGCACTGGACTCATGAGTTTTCATCTGTTCTCCCGGCGTCCTCAGAGGTAGAAGACAACCTCAGTCCTGACACTGTCGGGGACACCTGCAGCGTTCCCCGACAGGTTTCAGTCATATATTGTTCCAGCACCCATCCCTTCACCAGTGCTCCATTCCCACTACCAGTGTCCCCACATTCCCTCCCTCCCAGCTCTATAGCAGGCATTTTTTTCTTTTCTTCCCTTTCTCTCTCTGTCTCTCTGTCTTTCTCTCTCTCTGTTTCTTTCTCTCCCTCTGTCTCTCTTTCATTCTTAAAAAATTTTAATTATACCATGTGAGATATAGAATTACAAGGATGTTCATAATTGGGTCTCTACAGTACAGTGTTCCAGAACCCATTCCTCCACTAGTGCCAATTCCCACCACCCAATTCCAAAACACACCCACCCAAACCCTGCTTGCCCCTATTGCAGGCGCATTTTAGTACTCTATCTCTTTGTCTATGTCCCTGTATTTCTCAATCTCTCTTCTATTACACTTTATGGCTTGTCCTATGGATACTAATAATGTATGATGTCTCTATCTGATTATTTAATAGTTAGTTGTAGTGTGACATCATAATTCCTCATTCCCCATAACCTCTCCAGTTTGATGCAAATCACTGTATTACTGTCTTCCTGTTCATCATTGATTTGCTCAAGTGGGCACCAGTAACATCTCCAAATGTCCTGTCTCATGCAAGTAGAGCCCATCCCATGGGCACCTGCTTTGCTCCAGGAACTATAAAGAGTCTCAAACCATTCCATTAGGTCATGGTAATGAGGTCTATAATTGTTACTGGTATTTGGCATATCAAATACGACACGGGTAGCTTGCCAGGCTCTGCTGTGCAGGTGGCATACTCTTTTAGTCACCTCTAAATCCAGCATTTTTGATGAACTCCGAGGGCCGCTTGCAGCCACGCGAGCCGGGCTGTGATAGGCTCATCTGCTGGATGGAGTTCTGTCGAGAGGGAAGTCGGATGTGGAAAATGGAGGCCCTCATGGAGTGGGGGGTCGTCTGGCTTGTTGCAAGGCTCTGCTGGGGTGGCGGGCCAGGGCTAGAACCTGCCATCCCTCCCAGGTGCCTCATGAGCAGCTGGGCACAGGGAGAGCCAGTAGCAGCTCTGCCCCATGTCTGTTAAGTCTCTGGAGCAGCATACCAGATTGAAAAAAAACTGCAGGGTGGGTGTCGATGATCTGAGCTGTGATAGGCTCGTCTTCTGGGTGGAGTTCTGATGAGGGGAAGTCTGGATGTGGAAAATGGAGGCCCTCATGTAGTGGGGGGTCATCTGGCTTGTTGCGAGACTCTGCTGGGGTGGCCGGCCAGGGCTAGAACCCGCCATCCCTCCCGGGCACCTCTTGAGCGGCTGGGCACAGGGAGAGCCAGTAACAGCTCTGCCCCATGACTGTGAGTCTCTGGATCAGCATATCTGGGCCGGATTTAAAAAAAGACTGCTGCAGGGTGGATCTTGGCGAGCCGGGTTGTGATAGGTTGGTCTGCTGGGTGGAGTTCTGATGAGGGGGAAGTCCGGATGTGGAAAATGGAGACCCTCATGGAGTGGAGGGTCATCTGGCTTGTTGCAAGGCTCTGCTGGGATGGCGGGCCAGGACTAGAACCCGCTATCCCTCCCAGGTGCCTCATGAGCAGCTGGGCACAGGGTGAGCCAGTAGCAGCTCTGCCCCATGTCTGTGAGTCTCTCTTGATGCAAATAGAATGGTCATTGAATTGTACAAATGAGAAAGATCCTGAAAGGACCTGGTGCTAAAATACTTTGAGTCGAAGATTAAACAGCAGTGTTCTATGTCTTGCGGCGGTTGGCTGTGGTGCTGGAGCTCAGGATCACACCCACTGAGTCAGGAGTCTGGGGAATGGGTGGAGGTCCCCAATCCTTGCTCCGAGTCCAGCAGGTATGGCCGCCTGCATGCCGAGCAGGCCCTAGGAGCTATGTAGGACACAACCAGGCCTTTTGCTTTTCCCCAGTAACTCCATAGGGCTGCTCACCATGAGGCCGAGTTGCGCAGAGATATGGCTTGTTTAAGGGAAAAGAAAGCCTTAGTAGTGGCAGTTAGTCCATATCTCCTCTCAGCATCTCTGTCCATTTTTATCTCCGCAGACCTTGGGAAAGAACATGCAGATTTAGGTGTGACATTTCACACTTCAGGTTCACCTTGAAAGTTCATTCTGTATGTTTATGTAGGCATGTCTGTTTCAGGTCAGGCCATTTTTTTGAGTGTTCATGCAGAGGTGAGGAGTGTGAGAAAGATTTTAATCCATTCACATTGTTTTGAATAGCTCTGTTTTCTCTGGCAAGGTCTGTTTTCACACCTGTGGCCATGGTGCTTCTGACATCACCAGTAGAGTTCTGTTTTTGAGATTCTTTTGCTCATTAGTAAAAGCACAAGTGAGGAACAAGGTATGAAAACCTGAAGTGTAAATAACAGTACTTTCGCTGTGTGGGCTTTTGTGCCATGAACACCAGGCCTGATTAGGACAAATGATTGTCGCTGAAGAAACACAGAATCTCACCTAGCTCATTATTGAATCCGTATCTGTGTAACATATAAACGTGTATCCTTATTTTTTCTCTGGAATTTCAGATTTTGGTTTAAATCATATATTCATTCCCATTTCTAGCCCAGCTTCTGGTCCAATTTCACATAGTTCTCTCTTTATACTCAAATATCTGAAAAAAAGTGTTTTCTCTTTTGAATGATCACATGGGTGTGCTACATGCACCAAGTTTTGACGTGCATGTTTGAAAACTGCCTAAAGAGGAAAAGCTGGACCATTTTTCTCCTCTTAGGGACTCTTCCTCCTCAGTCCTGGGGCTCTGCTTTCTTTCACATGCTGAGGGGGCACATGGTGAAGAGGAGTTTTCAGCTCCTGGAAAATCATGGAGGTGGTCTTCCTGGTCCCAGAGTGATGCGTCTGATTAAACCTGTCTTTGAGGCTCAAACCCTATGTTTGATTTTATTTTTAGTGTTTGTTTTTGGGGTCACACCCAGCTGTGGCTGGATGTGGCTACCGACGTGGTGCTTGGGGATTCTAGCTGTGCTTGAGGACAGTGGGACATGTGATGCTGAGAATAGAACCCAAGATCACTACAGGTAATACAGTTATTCTACCATGGAGACACACCCTGGGCCCAGTGCTGTGCCAAAGGCCTGCTGATTTGCAGCAGGTCTTTCCTGTTAGGATGAATCATGGAACTGTAGCTGAGTTAGCTGGTTATCAGTGTCTGACAATCTGGCCAGCCTTGTCACTCTGATAACAGGAGGGGAATGTGGTATTGACTGTTGCTAAGACTACCAACAGTCTTGGCAGTTGTGGTGAAGCCAAGACTGCCCAAGGTAAGGCATCCAGGAGACCAAGAAGTACATCAAAGAGAATCCATACTGCCTGCTCTCTTTCCTTCCTATGCAGGCACTGATCAGGAGCCATGAACTCAGGGCCTCTTCTTGTCTTTGCTTTGAAATGGGCTCCTGCTCACTCAGGTTCGAGGCAGTAGAGACTGTGCTTCTGAATATTGAGAGTACCTGGAATAAAAAAAAATGGGCTGGCGCAGATATTTGTGTTTAATCTCAGTTTCAATATTATTTTATAATAGGCTTTTGTTTCCATGTCCCCATTCTGTAATGGTGGTTTTTTATACAATGGTAGCTTTATTATATAGAAATTCAGATAGTGAAACTTCAAAGAAGAATTTATATTTATTCAATAAATGGTACTTGTTGACAGAATTTAGACACTGCATATTCCTAATTGACGTTTGGATGAAACAAGTCCTCCACATCTTAGGTTGTTATATTCCACTTGTTTTTTTTTTTTCTCTTTTTACTTCTTAGGTGCCAGTGGTTTCCTTTCATCTCCAAAAAACTATTTTTGACCATTTGCTTAGCCATTTGGGTGCCTGATCTTCCCCAGAAAGCATGGGGAAGGAGAATTGGCAGAAACTCTGCTTTTAATCCCTCCCCAACCACACTCCCAATTCCCACCCCACCATAGTTTGGCTCAGCTCATTGCTTTTCCATTAACTTTTATTTATTTATTGATTGATTGATTGATTGATTGCTTTTTGGGTCACACCCGAGATGCTCAGGGTTGCTCCTGACTCTGCACTCAGGAATTACTCCTCACGGTGCTCGGGGGACCATATGGGATGCCGGGATCGATCCCTGGCTGGCATGGGCTGGCCGCGTGCAAGGCAAATGCCCTTCCCACTAGACTATTGCTCCTGCCCCTCCATTCACTTTCAAGATCACTGCTCAAGCAAAGATGAGATGGAGCTGACTTAATAGTCATACTGTGTTAATTCTGAACTGACTAGAGAGTAAAAAAAAAAGTATGTATTTTTTTAAAGTATTTTATTACACCACCGGGAGATATACACTACGAAGATATACAATTAAAAAGTTCATATTTGGGGTTTGGTCATACAGTGTTCCAGCAACAATCCCCTCCACTAGGGCCCCATCTCCCACCACCAAGTCCCCGGTTCCACTCCCCCCCCCCGCCACCCCGGCTCCCAGCCCGCCATGACAGATTCTTTATTTCTTTCCCTTTTCTCCTCTCTCTTTTCCTTCCCTTTCAGACTATGGATTACAGAACATACATTAAAGGGTTGTTATATGTATCCTTTTACCTGTATTTAATGCTAAGTTCTAGGTTGGTATTAGTACCCTCGACGATTGTTAGCACACTGTTCCATTTTTCTGTCTTACCTAGACTCTGACTCCCACACGTTTGTGATAATTTCCACCTTTGACAAGACCTCCTGATCCATGTTTCACTTGACCTTGGATATTGGTATCGTAATATGTACATATATATTTATGTCATGCAAATAAAAGCAGTCATTCTGTATCTGTATCTCTCCTTCTGGCTAATTTCACTCAACATACTCTTCTCCATGTCCATCCATTTATAGGCAAATTTTATAACTTCATTTTTACTAACAGCTGCATAGTATTCCATAATGTAGATGTACCAAAGCTTCTTTATCCAGTCATCAATTCTCGGGGACTCTGGTTGTTTCCAGATTCTGGCTATTGTGAATAATGCTGCTATGAACATAAAAGTAGGGATGGTGTTTCCGCTGCGTATTTTTGGCTTCCCAGAGTAGATTCCCAGGAGTGGTATGGCTGGGTCAAATGGGAGTTCAATTTCTAGTCTTTGGAGGAATGTCCATATTGTTTCCCAGAAAGGCTGTACCAGCCGGCATTCCCACCAATAATGGATGAGTGACCCCTTTTCCCCACATCCACGCCAGCACTTGTTGTTCTTGCTCTTTGGAATATGTGCCAGTGTCTGTGGTGTAAAATGATATCTCATTGTTGTTTTGATTTGCATCTCTCTGATGATTAGTGATGATAAGCATTTTATCATATATTTTTGGCCATTCGAATTTCTTCCTTGTTGAAGTTTCTGTTCATTTCTTCTCCCCATTTTTTGATGGGGGTTGTTTGTTTTCTTCTTGTAAAGTTCTACCAGTGCCTGATATATCCTGGATATTAACCCCTTATCAGATGGGTATTGGGTGAATATTCTTTCCCCATTCTGTGGACACTCTTTTTATCTTAGTCACTGTTTCTTTTGAGGTGCAGAAGCTTTTTAGTTTCATGTAGTCCCACATGTTTATCTTTTTCTTCTAGTTGCTTTGTTAGTGATGTTTCACCTTTGAAGATGCCTTTAGCTTCAATGTCGTGGAGGGTTTTTCCTATATTTTCTTCATTGTACTTTTATGGATTCAAGTCTGATATTGTGATCTTTAATCTATTTTGATCTGATTTTTGTGCATGGTGTTAGACACAGTTCCAAATTCATTTTTTACATGTCGCTGCCCAGTTTTCCCAACATCACTTGTTGAAGAGGCTTTCCTTACTCCATTTTGGCCTCTTTTCACCTTTATCAAAGATTAAATGATCATGTGTTTGAGGTTGGGTGTCAGGATACTCAATTCTATTCCATAGGTCCACAGATCTGTTTTGTATTCCAATACTATGCTGTTTTAATTACTACTGCCTTGTAGTACAGTTTGAAGTTGGGAAAGGTGATGCCTCCCATCTTCTTTTTCCCGAGGATTGTTTAGCTATCCTTGGGGGGTTTATTGTTCCATACAAATTTCAGGAGTATTTGGTCAATTTCTCTGAAGAATGTCATGGGTATCCTTATAGGGACTGCATTGAGTCTGTACAGAGCTCTAGGGAGTATTACCATTTTGACAATTTTGATTCTCCCCATCCATGAGCAGGGAATATGCTTCCATTTCCTTGTGTCCTCTTTTATCTCTTGGAGCAGTGTCTTGTAGTTTTCTTTGTACAGGTCCTTTACACACTTGGTTAAGTTGATTCCTAAGTATTTGATTTTCTGTGGCACAATTGTGAATGGAATCGTTTCCTTAATATTCCCTTTCTTCTCTTTTCATTATTTGTCTATAGGGAAGGACACCGACTTTTGGGTGTTGATTTTGTATATTGCCACTCTACTAGGAGTTTTTTGGCAGGGAGTTTTGGGTTCTCTAGGTATAATATCATGTCATCTGCGAATAATGATAGCTTGATTTCTTCCTCAACAACCTGGATGTCCTTGATGTCCTTTTCTTCTCTGATTGCTATGGCAAGTACTTCCAGTAATATATTGAATAAAAGAGGTGAGAGTGGGCAACCTTGTCGTGCTCCTGATCTTAAGAGGAAGGCTTTCAATTTTTCCCCCATTGAGACTGATGCTCACTGTGGGCTTTTTGGCAGATGGCTGTAACTATCCTGAGGAAAGTCTCTTCAGTTCCCATTTTCTGGAGGGTTTTAATCATGAACGGGTGCTGGATCTTGTGAAATACTTTCTCTGCATCTATTGATAGGATAATATGGTTTTTATTTTTTCTCTATTGATATGATGTATTATGTTGATTGACTT
>JAJIBD010024023.1:0-14734 GCA_021461705.1 Cryptotis parvus
GTCAACTGAATGGTGGTTCAGTGCAAGATCCTGAGGATGCCATGTTGCTCAGCCCTGTGGATTCTTCTAGAACACCCTGGTGATGCTCAGCAGCTCTGCTGGGTGATGCCTCAGGCCATATCCCTACCCCCTCTGAGTTTTCGCTTTTTTCCTGTTGGAGAGAGAAACATTAAAACAGATTTATCCTATAGCTAGTTCTGATTATATTTATCTATAATCGATTACCTGGGAACCTCAATTTAAAGAAAGACCTTCTCTTTGCTGATGCCTCTGAAAACCCTAAGTATTCCACCCCTCTCATGTAGTATTTTTTGTTATTTGGGTGAAAATACCAGATCCAAAATGGAATGGAACTTTGATCTTTATTTAACTGATGCTCCAGCAAAGCATTTGTGCTTGCTTTTACAAGTTTCCATAGCTGTCAGTTTAGGTTCACTTGATCACTATCACTTGAATCCCAAGTATTCATCAATTTGCTCGAGCAGGCGCTAGTAATATTTCCATTGGACTTCTATCACGTGCCAATGTAGCCCAATGGCATCTTTGATTCAGGAATATGAAGAGCCTCAAACCGTTCCTTCCAGGGTCTTGACAAGGGAAGTCTGACCATCTTTGTAGGTGGGCGGCCACGTGAATCTTTGACATCCCGTGGGATCCAGTCGGTAATGGCTTTTAGTCCAGTGGTTGTCTCCAAATCGCATTACATGTCCAGCTCCATCTGATTTTCGATGCCTTTGGCAAACGAGACAGCACCCCTGATTCTGGAATAGGGACGGAGGTCAGAACTCCGGATTCCTTCTCTCTCACTTTAAGAGGCGTGATATTCCAAGCATAGCTCTTCGATTCCCTCTCTGGGAGAACCCAATAGCATTCTCATCCTGCTTTCTAGGGCCCAGGTCCTGAGGCGCATGTTAATGCAGGGAGAACAGTGGAGTCAAAGAGATGTGCCCCGAGCCGGGAGGTCCTTGGCCTTTTAGCCATTTCTTCGATGCCTTGAAGGTATTCATGCCGCCTCTTCCTCCTGCGTAGCTCAGGTTTTGTAGGTCGCCTATCATGTTGACTTCACTCGACCTAGGTACACATAACTGCTGCATTCAGAGATGTCTGTTCCATTTGAGAGTGAATGGCCTTGAACTAGCTCATTTTGCATGAACATAAGCCTTTCAGATTCATCAGTAGACCTACCTTCCACATTCTCAGTCAAAGTCAGCCAGGGATTTAGGCCACTTAAGTAATGGGTTTTGGTGTTATTAGAACGATGTCATCATCGAAGCGAGGTGGTGTGAAGCGTTTCACCATCTATCTTCACTCCCATTCCTTCCCATTTTCCAGTTGTCGCTGATGACCCTCTAGGGGTGGCGCTGAAGAGTTTTGGTGAAATGATAACACCCCCTGCTCGAACCCCCTTCTTTGACATCAAGATCACTTCCGTAGAATGGTGAGATCCTGTGAATCCATAATACAGCCCACGAAGGAGATCTTGATATTGGGTTTGAACACCCTGTTTGGCTAGGGCTTCTGACGACCGGTTTAGTTGCCCAGAATCAAAAGGGTTGTTTAAATCAATGAACGTGAGACAGAGCCGGCATCTTGTACTCCCTACAAATCTCAATGTTTCTCCTTCGTCGTGCTTCTTGGTTACCGTGTGTAGATACCGGGCCGACAGTTAATCCTTCCAGAAGCCAGCTTCTTGCTCTTCGCATGGTTGTTCCTTCAGTATTTCGGTTGCATGGAATCTGAAAAAAATGCTTTCTGAATGCACGAATCCCAAAGGGTTTCAGATGAGATTGAAAATCTTGGGGCTGAAGAGAGATTGTACAGTGGGTAAAGCACTTGTCGTCTTGCATGGCACCTGGGTCTCACTGGCCAGCATTCCATATGGTCCTCTCTGAAAACACAGTCAGAGTGATTCCTGTGTGTAGAGCCAGGCAATCCGTGAGTATCACTGGGTGTGTCCTCAAAAACAAACAAATTGAAAAGTAGGCAGTTCTCGCAGCAAAAAGTCACCAGGATTTCATGGAGATGGAGCTGAGGTCCCCTCTTCCCTTCTTTGTCTCATCCAGGAGGCCTTGTGGACCTGCCCATGGATCTCCTTGTGTTTGCCAGCTAAAGTGATGCAGAGACTTAGAGCCACATGGGGATAGCTGCCATCCAGTACTGCAAAAGTGGACAAGCAGTACATCAAGTTAGTGGTTGCTTACAATTAGTTCTGAAAGTAAATTCAAAAACAGAATTTGGGCCAGGTTCTCCTACTAATCAACAATAGGGAAGAAAAATGAATCTGACAATACATTGCTATGTATGTGCTTTAACGGTCAATATAATTAATCAGGGGTGCTAGCTGAAGGTGCAGGCTGGGGATTGGGGTAGGTGGGGAATGAGGGTCTCTTGGTGGTGGAACACACTGGTGGTGGGAGTGGTGTTGAAGTATGAAACTTTCTATCAAGTGTATTGAGAAAAACCTTTTACTCTGTAAATCATGGTGTTTCAATAAAAAAAAGGGAAAAAGAGAAAGAAAAGGGTGGGAGTGTTTTAACAGTAGACTCACAGAAACACAAGCAGTAGGCTGCAGTGATTTCCCCACATCCTTCCTCTTTCCTGATGGGAGATTACATCATATCCATCCTGATGGACATCTGCATGATCAAGTGATTGATTTCTTTGGCAAAAAAAAATGTGAACAAATACAAGAGTCACTCAAGGCCTTAAGTGCTAATGTGCAGTTGTTCATTTTCTCTTCCATTAGCCGTGAGTTCAGCAATGTTGCCAGGAAGGTGGAACCCATCAGTCTGAGTTCCCAGAGAAACCTGCATGGAGTTGTGGTGAATCACACTAAAGGTGCAGTTTCATGAGAAAGACCTCTTTGTTGATGCCTCTGTAGCATGACTTCATTTATCTTTATAGGAACATGGAAGATCAGTGGCCTCTGGGAGGAAGCCATCCATGATGTAACATCTGTGGGTAGAAGTTAATGATCAGCAACCAGGGTCCTGCCAGGGTCACGCAGCCGCAGAGATGGACATTAGGAAATGCCAGGCCTGGCCAACCACATTTCCAGGCCCATGTCAATGCTCAGGAGCTAAACATTTCTGCAAACACTTGCACATGTTTTCTTTACCGGTTTAGCAGATTCTCCTTTCTTTCTTTCTTTCTTTCTTTCTTTCTTTCTTTCTTTCTTTCTTTTCTTTTCTTTCTTTCTTTTTCTTTCTTTCTTTCTTCTTTCTTTCTTTCTTTCTTTCTTTCTTTTCTTTCTTTCTTTCTTTCCTTCCTCCTTTCCTTCCTTCCTTCCTTCCTTCTTCCTTCCTTTCCTTCCTTCCTTCCTTCCTTCCTTCCTTTCCTTCCTTCCTTCCTTCCTTCCTTTCCTTTCCTTCCTTCCTTCCTTCCTTCCTTCCTTCCTTCCTTCCTTTCCTTCCCTTCCTTCCTTCCTTCCTTCCTCTTCCCTTCCTTCCTTCCTTTCTTTCTCTTTTTTTTTTTTCTTTTTGTTTTCTCTCTCTCTCTTTCCTCTCTCTCCCTCCCTTCCCCCCCTCCTCCCTCCCTCCCTTAAATTCCTTGTAATTTCTAAGTAATTCACGCTTATCATAATAAACCTAACAAAAAAGCATATGAAGAAAAGCTTATTCCTCAGCATCAGAGAGATAGTATGGTGGATAAGGCTTTTGCCTTACATGTGTTGACCTGGTTTGACCCCTGGCACCTCATATTGTCTCCCAAGCACATCAGAAGCTATCTATGATCACAGAGCTAAGAGCAATCTCTGAGCATCCCAGGTGTGTCCCCCAAACAAACAAACAAACAAAATTATGAAAGAAAAATTTATTATCTTGCCTTCAATGGTGTGTACCTTTCCACACACAGAGTCAGTTTTTAGTATTTTTATCTCCTGAATATTAGTGTCCAAAGATATCTATTCAGTTACTATCTCTAACTAGGTCATGAATTCTTTTCCTATATTAATACTTTTGTTTGCTTGATTTGAGCCACACCTGCCAGTGCTCAGGCATCGCTTTGGTGGTGGTTCGGGCTGCCCCACAGTTCTGAGTCAGCTCTGGTATGACAAACACCTTACCTGCTATACTGTCCCCCAGCCCTATTCACTTTTTTTGTCTTTGGGTCACACCTGGCAATGCTCAGGGTTACCTCTGGTTTTGCATTCAGGAATTACTCCGCAGTGCTCATGGGACCATATGCGATGCCGAGAATCAATTCCAAGTCAGTCACGGCAAGGCAAACGCCCCCCTTTGCTGTACTATAGCTCCAGCCCCTATTACATATTTTAATTGAATGCTTACTATGTTCAAATCAAGCTTGTAGACATTTTAATTCTTTTGTCCATACAGTGAATTAGGAACTGCCTTATTAGCATTTTTATTTGAAGTCCAGATAAATTGAAAATTTTTTGAGAGTCATATTTGGAAATGGTAGAGTGAGAGACATAGAAGCCTGACTTTATATTCCATGCTTTTAGATAGAACAGGAGTTAAGGCATTTAATTGTATGTGGCTGACCCCTTGGTTTTACCCCTGGCACTGCATACCGTGAGCCCCACCAGGAATGATTATTGATCATAGAGCCTGGAATAGCACCCGAGCACTGCCAGGTATGTTCCCAACCTCTGCCCTACATATGTTGACTTAACATAGGTTTATGGTACCATATGAATTTCTGGATTACAGCTTCTGGATTACACATCTATTTGTGTTTCTACCATGCTGCACTTGCCACCAAAAATATTCTTTGAATTTAAGTTCCCTTTGTCACCCCCCCTCTCTCCCTATTTGCCCCCCTACCTCCATGGTAACATCATAGTCTGCTGAGTCGAGGAGTTACCTTTGGTTGTGTTCTGTGAGTTCATTTCCTTGTTTATATTCCAAGCATGAATATAATGAGACCATCTGGTATTTGACTTTAATTTTCTGATTTACTTTGCTTCATATTCCTCCCACATTTTCTAGAAAGGCAAGACTTTCCCCTTCCTTAACAGTGAAGTTGTATTCTGCTGAGCATGTCCCAACTTCTGTATGCAGCCATATATTGGCAGACATTTCGGTTGTTTCCATGTCTTGGTTATGGAAACATATTCCATGCTCTTAACCTCTATTATGTTACTCTCTAATTGCATGATGGTACATGAATGAATGAAAAAGGCATTTTTCCAATT
Source organism: Cryptotis parvus (assembly GCA_021461705.1). Lineage (NCBI taxonomy): Eukaryota > Metazoa > Chordata > Mammalia > Eulipotyphla > Soricidae > Cryptotis > Cryptotis parvus. The sequence continues at coordinate 5,159 of JAJIBD010024023.1, forward strand.
ATTGCTTATTAATAAATATAGAGTTGATTTTCTTTTTTTCTTTCTACCAACAATGTTAAAATAAGCAACAATGAAATGTACTCTGCTGCTCTCTCTCTGTTAAGAATTCCATATTAATATCTTCCTGTGCCTAATCTGCAAGAACCCTCCCAATTCTGTTGCAGTGTCAGTCCTCCCTATGCAAGGGTTTTTGATATTGTCTTTAGTCAGGAATTCTGTCTCCACCAGATCCTCTTGAACCCTCTAGTGCAGGGCAGAGTGGAGAGGCATTTTAAGGCCATGTAGCTCACATTTAGAAACAAGAGGAAGTGAACTGGAAGGGATTATCTTCTCCTGATGTGTCAGATGCAATCACATAGCTTGGATTTATGAAGTGGAGTGAAATATTTGTTCTGATTGCTCACTGAATAAGAATACACTCTACTGAACAATCCCGACAGACATCGAGGGCAACTACCCAGGCTTTTAAAATATGGGTCAGGGTTGCCCAGCTTCCTCTAATGCAGCAGTCCCATTTCATTAAAGGATTATACAAAGAAACCCCCTTGAGTCTTTACCATTGACTGCTTCGCCTTTAGTGTTTAGTATTGCAGCAGTCCTGAAGTTGCTAGTACTATTGTCCATTGATTAGTAAAGAGCTCCTTCCTCAGTATTCAGCAGTTGGAACTGAAGCTAGTTTTGAGCATTAAAAGTATTAAGAGTAGGCAGAAAAATACTAAAAATAATTCATAAAGATATTGAGGCAAGATGTCATACAAAATCCTGTATATTGAGATGCTTAGAAACTTTTTTGTAAAAAAACAAGTAAAAAGTTTGAAAATGATATAAATAGAAATGGTTTAGATCTCAAGAGATATAGTTTAAAAAATTTCATCTAGAAGTACTACAGGATAGATGTTTATCAGCAGATTGCTACAGTGTCTTATCTTATAAGATAAGCTCCTGATCATCGACACCCACCCTGCAGCAGCTTTTTCCTCAATCCAGCCCAGGTATGCTGGTCCAGAGACTCTCAAACATGGGGGCAGAGCTGTTCCTTTGCTCTCCCTGTGCACAGCCATTCATGAGGCAGTCGGGAGGCATGGCGGGTTGTAGCCCTGGCCCACCACCTGGGCAGAGCCCTCACAACAAGCCAGAACGCCCCACCCTCACCCACGGGCGCCGCCATTTTCCACATTTGGACTTCCCCTCTCATCACAACTCCACCCAGCAGACCAGCACATCACAGCCCGGATCATCAACACCCACCCTGCAGCAGCTTTTTCCTCAATCCAGCCCAGGTATGCTGGTCCAGAGACTCTCAAACATGGGGCAGAGCTGTTCCTTGCTCTCCATGTGCACAGCCGTTCATGAGGCAGTCGGAGGCATGGCGGGTTGTAGCCCTGGCCCACCACCTCGGCAGAGCCTCACAACAAGCCAGAATGCCCCCCCCCTCACTCCACGGCGCCGCCATTTTCCACATTCGACTTCCCTCTCATCACAACTCCACCCAGCAGACCAGCCCATCACAGCCCGGCTTACTGCCGCCATGCACGGCTCATCAATAAATGCTTTATTTGGAGGTGTTTAATAGAGTTTGCCTCCCCGCTCGGCAAGCCTGGCAAGCTTCCTCGTGTTGTATTTGATATGCCAAATTCCAGTAACAATTATATTGGGTCATTCCCATGACCTAATATAATGGTTTGAGGCTCTTTATGTTACTGTAGCAAGCCGATGCCCCTGGCTCTACTGGCATGAGACAGGACATATGGAGATATTACTGGTGCCCGCTCTAGCAAATAGATGATCAACGAGAAGATCATGATCATCATGATCATGGTCTTATCTTATAAAAATTGAGTGATGAAACAGATATGGCTAGTTTTTTAAAAAAATTTTATTATACCCCCATGAGAACAACATTACAAAAATGTTCATAATTGGGTTTCTGTTGACTACAAGAGTATGCTACCCGCACGGCAGAGCCTGGCAAGCTACCCCCTGTCGTATTTGATATGCCAAATACAAGTAACAATTATAGACCTCATTCCCATGACCTGATGGAATGGTTTGAGGCTCTTTATGTTCCGGAGCAAGCAGGTGCCCTTTGGGCTCTAGCTGCATGAGACAGGACATATGGAGATGTTACTGGTGCCTGCCTCGAGCAAATCGATGATGAACGGAAGACAGTGACAGTGACAGTGACAGTTGGAGGACAGGTTTAGCTATTCTGGGAGTTTTTGTTGTTTTGCCCACTCCCAGCTTAATCTACTTAAGTCAAGGTTCATTCTAATGAGACTTCTCTTCTATGTAAACACTGCTAGAGGGTGTGGCACTTACAGAAGTCACCTTGATTGAATAACTTCTGACTTATACATCTACTAAGACTTCTATGTTTTCTAGATTGGGCACAGCTCCTCTTTATACCCACTGCACCCAGCGTGGGACAGTTAGAATTTACCAGGAGACTACCACCCTGGCTACGCTGAGACTATAGGAAGACTGTAGGAAGGATCATACTAGTTTTGCTCTAAGCAGGCGAGAGTGACCCTTTCAGTACACGAGAACAAGATACTCAGAATCACCCTGGTGCAGATAATAATAAGAAGGACCTTGTGGGTACCATCTAGATTACATGAAGCTCATGAAGTTAAGATGTATTACTTTTATATCAGCCTCTCTCTCTCCAGTGTTTTTACATAAGAGATAATCTCCTTAGTACTTGGCATAACCTTTGTTTATACCTGCAATAAGGTGTGGCACTACACTCTGTTTAGAGTTCTTTGTTGACATGCCCCTCCCGATTGGATTACTTTTTGGTGTATATTAAAGGGCTGACTTGAGGCCCTTTCACCTTTTGCTTTTGGTTCCCTCAGCCTTCAGCTTTTGGCTCCTGTGGCTTTTGGCTTTTGGTTTTTGGCTTTTGGCCTTTTGCTCTTTGGCCTTTTGCTCCTTCTTCTGGGTAGGACTCAGCTCGGGTGAGATCCCTCTCTCTCTTTGGTGGGAGACTTAGGCTCTTTTGTATGGTCTAAGTTTGGACCAGAGCTAAAGTTTGTTCATTATATTGGAGTGCTGTGGAAGAGCTTTTGTACTATTAAAAAGCCATTTTTGGAACTGCACCGGACTCATGAGTTTTCATCTGTTCTCCCGGCGTCCTCAGAGGTAGAAGACAACCTCTGTCCTGACACTGTCGGGGACCCTGCAGCGTTCCCGACAGGTTTCAGTCATATATTGTTCCAGCACCCATCCCTTCACCAGTGCTCCATTCCCACTACCAGTGTCCCCACATTCCCTCCCTCCCAGCCTCTATAAAGCAGGCATTTTTTCTTTTCTTCCCTTTCTCTCTCTGTCTCTCTGTCTTTCTCTCTCTCTGTTTCTTTCTCTCCCTCTGTCTCTCTTTCATTCTTAAAAAATTTTAATTATACCATGTGAGATATAGAATTACAAGGGATGTTCATAATTGGGTCTCTACAGTACAGTGTTCCAGAACCCATTCCTCCACTAGTGCCAATTCCCACCACCCAATTCCAAAACACACCCACCCAAACCCTGCTTGCCCCTATTGCAGGCGCATTTTTTAGTACCTCTATCTCTTTGTCTATGTCCCTGTATTTCTCAATCTCTCTTCTATTACACTTTATGGCTTGTCCTATGGATACTAATAATGTATGATGTCTCTATCTGATTATTTAATAGTTAGTTGTAGTGTGACATCATAATTCCTCATTCCCCATAACCTCTCCAGTTTGATGCAAATCACTGTATTACTGTCTTCTCCTGTTCATCATTGATTTGCTCAAGTGGGCACCAGTAACATCTCCAAATGTCCTGTCTCATGCAAGTAGAGCCCATCCCATGGGCACCTGCTTTGCTCCAGGAACATAAAGAGTCTCAAACCATTCCATTAGGTCATGGTAATGAGGTCTATAATTGTTACTGGTATTTGGCATATCAAATACGACACGGGTAGCTTGCCAGGCTCTGCTGTGCAGGTGGCATACTCTTTTAGTCACCTCTAAATCCAGCATTTTTGATGAACTCCGAGGCCGCTTGCAGCCATGTGAGCCGGGCTGTGATAGGCTCATCTGCTGGATGGAGTTCTGTCGAGAGGGAAGTCCGGATGTGGGAAAATGGAGGCCCTTCATGGAGTGGGGGGTCACTCTGGCTTGTTGCAAGGCTCTGCTGGGGTGGCGGGCCAGGGCTAGAACCTGCCATCCCTCCCAGGTGCCTCATGAGCAGCTGGGCACAGGGAGAGCCAGTAGCAGCTCTGCCCCATGTCTGTTAAGTCTCTGGAGCAGCATACCAGATTGAAAAAAAAAAACTGCAGGGTGGGTGTCGATGATCTGAGCTGTGATAGGCTCGTCTCCGGGTGGAGTTCTGATGAGGGGGAAGTCTGGATGTGGAAAATGGAGGCCCTCATGTAGTGGGGGGGTCATCTGGCTTGTTGAGACTCTGCTGGGGTGGCCGGTCAGGGCTAGAACCCGCCATCCTCCCGGGCACCTCTTGAGCGGTTGGGCACAGGGAGAGCCAGTAACAGCTCTGCCCCATGACTGTGAGTCTCTGGATCAGCATATCTGGGCCGGATTTAAAAAAGACTGCTGCAGGGTGGATCTTGACGAGCCGGGTTGTGATAGGTTGGTCTGCTGGGTGGAGTTCTGATGAGGGGGAAGTCCGATGTGGAAAATGGAGACCCTCATGGAGTGGAGGGTCATCTGGCTTTGTTGCAAGGCTCTGCTGGGATGGCGGGCCAGGACTAGAACCCGCATCCCTCCCAGGAGCCTCATGAGCAGCTGGGCACAGGGTGAGCCAGTAGCAGCTCTGCCCCCATGTCTGTGAGCTCTCTTGATGCAAATAGAATGGTCATTGAATTGTACAAATGAGAAAGATCCTGAAAGGACCTGGTGCTAAAATACTTTTGAGTCGAAGATTAAACAGCAGATGTTCTATGTCTTTTGGCGGTTGGCTGTGGTGCTGGAGCTCAGTGATCACACCCACTGAGTCAGGAGTCTGGGGAATGGTGGAGGTCCCCAATCCTTGCTCCGAGTCCTGCAGGTATGGCCGCCTGCATGCCGAAGCAGGCCCCCTAGGAGCTTATGTAGGACACAACCAGGCCTTTTGCTTTTCCCCAGTAACGCCATAGGGCTGCTCACCATGAGGCCGAGTTGCGCAGAGATATGGCTTGTTTAAGGGAAAAGAAAGCCTTAGTAGTGGCAGTTAGTCCATATCTCTCTCAGCATCTCTGTCCATTTTATCTCCCGCAGACCTTTGGGAAAGAACATGCAGATTTAGGTGTGACATTTCACACTCCCAAGGTTCACCCTTGAAAGTTCATTCTGTATGTTTATGTAGGCATGTCTGTTTCAGGTCAGGCCATTTTTTTGAGTGTTCATGCAGAGGCGAGGAGTGTGAGAAAGATTTTTAATCCATTCACATTGTTTTGAATAGCTCTGTTTTCTCTGGCAAGGTCTGTTTTCACACCTGTGGCCATGGTGCTTCTGACATCACCAGTAGAGTTCTGTTTTTTGAGATTCTTTTGCTCATTAGTAAAAGCACAAGTGAGGAACAAGGTATGAAAACCTGAAGTGTAAATAACAGTACTTTTCGCTGTGTGGGCTTTTTGTGCCATGAACACCAGGCCTGATTAGGACAAATGAGTGTCGCTGAAGAAACACAGAATCTCCACCTAGCTCATTATTGAATCCGTATCTGTGTAACATATAAACGTGTATCCTTATTTTTCTCTGGAATTTCAGATTTTGGTTTTAAATCATATATTCATTCCCATTTCTAGCCCAGCTTCTGGTCCACTTTCACATAGTTCTCTCTTTATACTCAAATATCTGAAAAAAAGTGTTTTCTCTTTTGAATGATCACATGGGTGTGCTACATGCACCAAGTTTTGAGCGCATGTTTGAAAACTGCCCAAAGAGGAAAAAGCTGGACCATTTTCTCCTCCTTAGGGGACTCTTCCCTCCCTCAGTCCTGGGGCTCTGCTTTCTTCACATGCTGAGGGGGCACATGGTGAAGAGAGGGAGTTTTCAGCTCCTGAGAAAATCATGGAGGTGGTCTTCCTGGTCCCCAGAGTGATGCGTCTGATTAAACCTGTCTTTGAGGCTCAAACCCCTATGTTTGATTTTATTTTTAGTGTTTGTTTTTCCGGGGTCACCCAGCTGTGGCTGGATTTGGCCCACCGTCCTGTGGTGCTTGGGGATTCTAGCTGTGCCTGAGGACAGTGGGACATGTGATGCCGAGAATAGAACCCAAGATCACTACAGGTAACACAGTTATTCCACCATGGAGCCACACCTGGGCCCAGTGCTGTGCAAAGGCCTGCGATTTGCAGCAGGTCTTTCCTGTTAGAGATGAATCATGGAACTGTAGCTGGTTAGCTGGTTATCAGTGTCTGACAATCCAGCCAGCCTTGTCACTCTGATAACAGGAGGGAATGTGGTATTGACTGTTGCTAAGACTACCAACAGTCTTGGCAGTTGTGGTGAAGCCAAGACTGCCCAAGGTAAGGCATCCAGGAGACCAAGAAGTACATCAAAGAGAATCCATACTGCCTGCTCTCTTTCCTTCCTATCAGGCACTGATCAGGAGCCATGAACTCAAGGCCTCTTCTTGTCTTTGCTTTGAAATGGGCTCCTGCTCACTCAGGTTCGAGGCAGTAGAGACTGTGCTTCTGGATATTGAGAGTACCTGGAATAATAAAAAAAAATGGGCTGGCGCAGATATTTGTGTTTGGCTTCCCAATTTCAATATTTTTTTTTAATGGCCAGGCTTTTGTTTCCATGTCCCCATTCTGTAATGGTGGTTTTTATACAATGGTAGCTTTATTATACTAAATTTCAGATAGTGAAACTTCAAGAAGAATTTAGTATTTATTCAACAAATGGTACTTTGTTGACGGAATCTCTAGACACTTGCATATTTCCCCCACTTGACGCTTTGGATGAAACAAGTGCACTCCACATCTTAGGTTGTTATAATTTCACTTTTTTTTTTCACTCTTTTTACTTCTTAGGGTGCCAGTGGTTTCCTTTCATCTCAAAAACTATTTTGAACCATTTGCTTAGCCATTTGAGGTGCCTGATCTTCCCAGAAAGCATGGGGAGGAGAATTGGCAGAAACTCTGCTTTTAATCCCTCCCCAACCACACTCCCCGAATTCCCACCCACCATATGGTTTGGCTCAGCTCATTGGCACTTTCCATTAAGCACTTTATTTATTTATTGATTGATTGATTGATTGATTGCTTTTTGGGTCCACCGGAGATGCTCAGGGTTGACAGCTCTGACTCTGCACTCAGGAATTACTCCTCACGGTGCTCAGGGGACCATATATGGGATGCCGAGGATCGATCCTAACTGTGGCATGGGCTGGCGCGTGCGAGCAATGCCCTTCCACTAGACTATTGCTCCTGCTGCCCCTCCATTCACTTTTTCAAGATCACTGCTCAGCAAAGATATGAGATGGAGCTGACTTAATAGTCATACTGTGTTAATTCTGAACTGACTATAGAGTAAAAAAAAGTATTTTTTTTAAGTATTTTATTACACCACAGTGAGATATACAACTACAAAGATATACAATTAAAAAGTTCATATTTGGGGTTTTGGTCATACAGTGTTCCAGCACCCATCCCGCCACCAGTGCCCATCTCCCACCACCAACGTCCCCGGTTCCCTCCCCCCCCCCGGCCCCTGCCCTCCATGGCAGGTTCTTTATTTCTTTCCCTTTCTCTCTCTCTTTTCCTTTCCCTTCCAGACTATGGATTACAGAACATACATTAAAGGGTTGTCATGTGTATCCTTTTGCCTCTATTTAATGCTCAGTTCTAGGTTGGCATTAGTACCCTCGACAATTGTTAGCACACTGTTCCATTTTCTGTCTTACCTAGCCTCTGACTCCCCACACGTTTGTGATAATTTCCACCTTTGACAAGACCTCCTGATATATGTTTCACTTGACCTTGGATATTGGTATCATAATATGTACATATATATTTATGTCATGCAAAAAATGCAGTCATTCTGTATCTGTCTCTCTCCCTTCTGGCTAATTTCACTCAACATAATCTTCTCCATGTCCATCCATTTATAGGCAAATTTTATAACTTCATTTTTCCTAACAGCTGCATAGTATTCCATTGTGTAGATGTACCAAAAGCTTCTTTATCCAGTCATCGATTTTCGGGCACTCTGGTTGCTTCCAGATTCTGGCTATTGTGAATAATGCTGCTATGAACATAAAAGTAGGGATGGTGTTTCCGCTGCGTATTTTTTGGTTTCCCAGAGTAGATTCCCAGGAGTGGTATGGCTGGGTCAAATGGAAGTTCAATTTCTAGTCTTTTGGAGGAATGTCCATATTGTTTTCCAGAAAGGCTGTACCAGCCGGCATTCCCACCAACAATGGATGAGTGTCCCCTTTTCCCCACATCCACGCCAGCACTTGTTGTTCTTGCTCTTTTGAATATGTGCCAGTCTCTGTGGTGTAAAGTGGTATCTCATTGTTGTTTTGATTTGCATCTCTCTGATGATTAGTGATGATGAGCATTTTTTTCATATGTTTTTTTTGGCCATTCGAATTTCTTCCTTGCTGAAGTTTCTGTTCATTTCTTCTCCCCATTTTTTGATGGGGTTGTTTGTTTTCTTTTTGTAAAAAGTTCTACCAGTGCCTGATATATCCTGGATATTAACCCCTTATCAGATGGGTATTGGGTGAATATTCTTTCCCATTCTGTGGACTGCTTTTGTATCTTAGTCACTGTTTCTTTTGAGGTGCAGAAGCTTTTTAGTTTCATGTAGTCCCATATGTTTATCTTTTTCTTCTAGTTGCTTTGTTAGTGATGTTTCACCTTTGGAGATGCCTTTAGCTTCAATGTCGTGGAGGGTTTTTCCTATATTTTCTTCAATGTACTTTATGGATTCAAGTCTGATATTGAGATCTTTAATCCATTTTGATCTGATTTTGTGCATGGTGTTAGACACAGGTCCAAATTCATTTTTTACATGTCACTGCCCAGTTTTCCCCAACACCACTTGTTGAAGAGGCTTCCCTTACTCCATTTTAGACTCTTTGCACCTTTATCAAAGATTAAATGATCATGTGTTTGAGGTTGGGTGTCAGGATACTCAATTCTATTCCATAGGTCCACAGGTCTGTTTTTATTCCAATACCATGCTGTTTTAATTACTACTGCCTTGTAGTACAGTTTGAATTTGGGTAGGGTGATGCCTCCCATCTTCTTTTTCCCGAGGATTGCTTTAGCTATCCTTTGGGGGTTTTTTTGTTCCATACAAATTTCAGGAGTGTTTGGTCAATTTCTTTGAAGAATGTCATGGGTATCCTCATAGGGACTGCATTGAATCTATATAGAGCTCCTAGGGAGTATTACCATTTTGACAATGTTGATTCTCTCCCCCATCCATGAGCAGGAAATATGCTTTCCATTTCCTTGTGTCCACCTCTTATCTCTCTTGAGCAGTGTCTTTGCTGAGTTTTCTTTCTTTGTACAGGTCCTTTACACAATTCTTGGGTAAATTGATTCCTAGGTATTTGATTTCTATGGCACAATTGTGAAGATGGAATTGCTTC
>JAJIBD010024024.1:0-17500 GCA_021461705.1 Cryptotis parvus
CCCTCCCCTTCCCTAGCCTTCCTCCATGGCAGGTTCCTCCATTTCTTTTCTTTCTCTCTTTCTCTCTCTCTCTCTCTCTCTCTCTCTTACCTCTCTTACAAGTTGTGGATTTTAATAGACTTTTCGACAATCATTGGTCCACTGTTCCTTTCTTTGTCTTACCTAACCTCTGCTCCCAGACATTTGTGGTAGTTTCGACCTTTGGCAAGACCTCCTGATCCACATTTCACCTGACCTTGGATATTGGTATCATAATATGTATATATATGTATATATATTTATGTTATGCAAATAAATGCAGTAATTCTATATCTGTCTCTCTCTGCTTCTGGCTAATTTCACTCACAATGATCCTCTCCAAGTCCATCCATTTATAGGCAAATTTCATAACTTCATTTTTCCCAACAGCTGAATAGTATTCCATTGTGTAGATGTGCCAAGCTTCTTTATCCAGTCATCAATTCCGGGCACTCTGGTTGTTTCCAGATTCTGGCTATTGTGAATAAGGCTGCTATGAACATAAAATTGGGGATGGTGTTTCCACTGTGTGTTTTTTGGCTTCCCAGGGTATATTCCCAGGACTGGTATGGCTGGATCAAATGGGAGTTCAATTTCTAGTCTTTTGGAGGAATGTCCATATTGTTTTCCAGAAAGGCTGAACCAGTCGACAATCCTGCCAACAGTGAATGAGTGTCCCCTTTTCTCCGCATTCACACCAGACTTCTTGTTCTTGCATATGTGCCAGTCTCTGTGGTGTTAGATGATATCTCATTGTTGTTTTGATTTGCATCTCTCTGATGATTAATGATGATGAGCATTTTTTCATATGTCTTTTGGCCATTCAAACTTCTTCCTTGCTGAAGTTTCTGTTCATTTTTTCTCCCCATTTTTTGATGGGGTTGGCTGTTTTCTTCTTGTAAAGTTCTACCAGTGCCTGATATATCCTGGATATTAATCCGTTATCACATGGGTTGGGTGAGCATTCTGTCCCATTCTGTGGACTTTATTTGTATCTTGGTCACGGTTTCTTTTGAGGTGCAGAAGCTTTTTAGCTTCATATAGTTCCATATGTTTATCTTTTCTTCTAGCAGTTTTGTTAGTGGGGTTTCTTCTTTGAAAATGTCTTTAGCTTCAATTTCGTGAAGGGTTTTTCCTATATTTTCTTCAATGTACTTTATAGATTTAGGTCTGATATTGAGATCTTTAATCCATTTTGATCTGATTTTTGTGCATGGTGATAGACTGAGATCTAAATTCATTTTTTTACATGTAACTGCCCAGTATCCCAGCACCACTTGTTGAAGAGACTTTCCTTGCTCCATTTCATACTTTTTGCTCCTTTATCGAAGATTAATTGTTCATGTATTTGAGGCTGGTTGTCAGGATACTCAACTCTTTTCCATAGGTCCACAGGTCTGTTTTTATTCCAATACCATACTGTTTTAATTACCACTGCTTTGTAGTAGAGTTTGAAGTTGGGAAAGGTAATGCCTCCCACTTCTTTTTCCCAAGGATTGCTTTAGCTATCCGTGGGGTTTATTATTCCATACAAATTTCAGAAGTGTTTGGCCAATTTCTTTTGAAGAATGTCATGGGTATCCTTATAGGGATGGCATTGAATTTGCATAAAGCTCTAGGAAGTATTACCGTTTTGACAACATTGATTCTCCTGATCCATGATCAGGGAATGTGTTTCCACTTCCTTGTGTTCTCTTTTATTTCTTGAAGTAATGTTTTGTAGTTCTCTTTGTAGAGGTCCTTTACATTCTTGGTTAAACTGATTCCTAGGTATTTAATTTTCTGTGGTACAACTGTGAACAGGACCATGTTCTTAATATCCCTTTCCTCTCTTTTGTTATTTGTATATAGGAGAGCCACTAACTTTTGGGTATTGATTTTGTACCCTGCCACTCTACTATAAGCGTCTATTGTTTCTAGTAGTTTTTTGGTAGAGAGTTTAGGGTTCTCTTGGTGTAATATGTCATCTGCGAATAATGATAGCTTGGCTTCTTCCTTGCCTATCGGGATGCCCTTAATGTCCTTTTCTTCTCTGACTGCTATGGCAAGTACCTCCAGTACTATATTGAATAAAATAGTTGAAAGGGGGCAACCTTGTCTTGTTCCTGATCTTAGGGGAAGGCTTTTAATTTTTCCCCTTTTATAATGGTACTCGCTGTGGGCTTTTGGTAGATAGCTTGACTCTCTTGAGGAAGGTTCTTTCAATTCCCATTTTCTGGAGGGTTTTAATCATGAATGGGTGCTGGATCTTGTCAAATGCTTTCTCTACATCTATTGATATGTTCATATGATTTTTATTTTTTCTTTTATTGATATGTCTTTAGTATTTTGTATTTGAATTTCACTTCTGTAAAATCCATGCTGATAGAGGCTTCACATATTCATTTGCTTTAACTGTGATTTAATGTTCTATCCCATGACACACCACTGGTGATTACTATTCTCTGGCTAAAGAGATATGGGTTGTTTCTGCTTTTCTAGTATCACAAACAGTGCTATAATGGGCATTTCTTTGTGAACATGTATGTGAATCCTTGTGCACACATATGAGAACTTTTCAGGGGTAGCTATTTGTAAAGACAATGCTGGGTTATGGTTTATGTGTATTTTAAAAGTTTCCAGCTAGCAAAGTTGATGGGAGAATGTGTCTTGTATGGAAATACTTTCAGTCTAATGTTCCCTAGGAAGAAAGTAACATTCATGGTTAAGAAAAGCAGTGTCTTACATTCTGTGTCTTCATATATCAAACATTCCATCTTAGGGCACGAGAATGCAAAGGTCACAGATTTTCCGTGGTTAAAACCCAAAGAATAGAAGCACTTTGTGCAGTTTCCACGTTCACTTTCTCCTTGGGAATAAAGGTCATTTATTGTTGACATGAGTTTTTGAGCAGTTTGTGTTGACTGACAGCCATTTTCAACTCTCACTTAAAATGCTGGTTATTTGATTAAGGTTAGACTGATATTTCAGTTACTGTCAATAAATGGCATAGTGACAATCTTCAGGTTTCCTGTAGAATCTAGGGCCATATGATATCGAGACATGGCTTTTTCTTTTTTTCCTTTTTGGGTCACATCCGGCAATGCTCAGGGGTTACTCCTGGCTCTGCACTTAGGAATTAGTTCTGGTGGTGCTCGGGAAACCATATGGGATGCTGGCGATTGAATCCAGGTCAGCCATGTGCAAGGCAACTGCTGTCCCTGCCATGCTATTGATCTGGCCATAGCAAAGCACATGCTATGCCATAATATCTCCAAGTGAGGAAGTCTAAGGTAACAAGAGGTAAATTGTATGGGTTGCTGAAGTCCTGAGCTTCTCTCCTTCCTCATTAGAGTGGTAGAGAGAAATTTTTTGTGTACTTAATTTTTTCTCAGTCCTCAAGAAAAAGAGGTGCTGATAATACAGTCCTTAAACAAAATGAAAATGGAATTGTTGTTGCCTTCTTTGAAAGAAAATAGAAAGAAACTGAGAGATAGCACAGGAGTTAAGGCATGTGATTTGAATATGAACATATGATTCTTGGTCAGGGCCAAGAACTTCCTGGGTGGTAGTGGGCATAGTATCCCATTGCCTGTCTTGCAACATGCAATACACTCCTGCATTCTTAGGCTCTCACATTGAAGAATGGAAGACTCATTTGGCATTTGCCTGGGTCTCCTGAGAACCTCTTGTTAGGCTTCTTCCCTCCCTCCCTGCCCCCACAAAAGAAAGAAAATGGAAAAAATAAATTTTTTTTAGTTGTCTAGCTCTCTGACCAATTTCATTCCTTGTTTCTGTGTGGTTCTCATTGGAGTCAGCAGTGTGGAGATCTTATTCTCTTAGCTTCATTTACTAAATTTTCTTATGTCAGAGATAACATAATGATACACAGACTGATTTAGTTCAGCTGTCTATGAAAATATAATGTTTTAATATCCAAACCCATCCTTTTCTTGTGGTCTATGGAATACATATTCATAAATAAATAACCATATGCAATTTTGTGAATGTATGCATAGAAAATATAAACCAAGGTTTCAGGCTTAATAAAGGTAACTTTTCTGATAGCTGTTGTTAGTCCTCCTTTGTACTGTCTTATCCTGGTGTCTGCAGGATAAGACAGTCTTACTGAATTTTTGACATGTCTTACTGAATATCCTATTATTAAAAACAATTATATATCCAAATGTTTATATATATAAAATTTTAGTTTAGATATATCCAAAATGTTTTCACAAAGTTTATATATATCCCAAGGTATTTCTTGCTTTATTATTGTTACCTTGTTATTATATTAATGTATCTTTCATACTCTCAATAGCAGTAACTAACATTTCTATTTAAAAATATTTGAGTACTAAGTAGGCTTCATATATAGGTAGGTATGTATATATATATATATATATATATAATTCTTGTGTGACAAGCCAAGTGTTCTAGATCTATGGAAACATCCATATCTTCCCTTATCGTAGTTTTTGTTTGTTTTTGGGTCATGCCATGTGATGTTCAGGGGTTACTCTTCTTTTGGCTCTTCACTCTGGAATCACTCCTTGTGAATTTGGAGGATCATATAGGAAGCTGGGGATTGAACCTGGGTCATATTGTGTATTGCTCCTATTGTGTTTTATATTACTTTTATGGTGTTACCTACCAAAAATATGTATATCTAGAATACCTGTTTAGATCATTTGGCCTTTATTTATCCTGGTGGCTAATAACACTTTTAAAATGTTTTTTTTTTCTATTTTTATTGAAGAATGTGGTTTATAATAGTTTTCATGAATAGTTTTGTTGTTGTTGTTTAAATTTTGTTTTGTTGAATTACAGTGTGATGAGCTGTTATAAGCTGTCATAAATAGTTTTACATTTGCAATGTTATGACACCACTGTTCTACCAGAGTATCATGAGCTCTTCGCCACTATTCCAGTTCATTGGGATAGTCATTATTTACTAAGAGAGGTTTTTAACTAAAATTTATAGTTATTATTAACGTAATAGTAAAATAGATAGAGTCTGAAAATCAAGCAATTTTTGCTTGTTTATTGAAGTTAAAAAGTTTAGGCACTTACAAATATAAGATATGGTATCTTCCAGTAAAAGGTCTTATTTTACATTTTGTAATAACTTGGTAATTATTCTCTACTATTTCCACTTTTTCATTGGAGTTTACATTTTCTTGAGTTAATATACTTCAGCTTTTGGAGCATTACATGTCTTTTTAAATACTATTCTTAAATTATCTGAATCCTTTTTTGCATTGAAATTTTTATTAAAACTGCGTGGTTTACAAAGTTATTCATAGTTGAGTTTAGACATACTCTACTCTAGCACTGATGCCACCGACAGTGTCAACTTCATTCCTCGAGTGTTCCCAGGTTTCCTCCCATATCCCAAATCCTTTTAAAAATGTATTGCTCTTGGACAACTTACAATAAGACTTTGTTTCTTTCTTTTTTTCTTTTTTTTTTTTTTTTTTTGCTTTTTGGGTCACACCCGGCAATGCTCAGGGGTTTCTCCCTGGCTCTGCACTCAGGAATTACTCCTGGTGGTGCTCGGGAGACCATATGGGATGCCGGAGATCGAACCCGGGCCGGCATGGGCCGGCCGGGTACAGGGCAAACGCCCTACCCGCTGGACTATCGCTCCTGCCCCAAGACTTTGTTTCTTAAATAAGACCCACCATTTGGCCTAATTCATTTATGTCTGTTGTATTTAGCGATATATTTGGATTCATTTCTTTCATCCAAATTATTTTCTTGTGTATCTGTTGCTTTTCATGTGTTCCTATCTACCTCTACTTTCTGTTTTTACTTCTTTCTTGCTTCCTTTAGGATTTATTTAACTTTTTTCTCTTCTATTATATTGAGTTTTTAATTTTCATTTTTAGGCATTTTAGTATCACACCTGGTGTTGCTCAGAGGATCTTGTGGTATAGGGGATCAAGCCTGGGATTCCCACTTGCAAAGTGTTGACTCCAACCTTTGAGCCATCTCCCCATATCTATTTGTGTTTTTTTAAAAGGCATGTGTACTTAGCAATGTCCAACACTGAACAATATTTACCCTTTGAGCACTGCAGGGTACATTAGCTCATACTATTTCCTTTTCCCCATTTATAGCTAATTTCTTTCCTCTTGAACATATGACCACAGAATCAATCATTATTAATGAGGCAAAGCAACAAGTTAGATTTATATATGCTATTTTTCAATTTATTTTATCACATCAGTTTTTGTATTTTATTCCTTCTCCTGGCTTCACTATGTAATTTTTATGTATATTTTTAGTGTGTCATTATTTTTTGCTTAAATGTCTTCATATTACTTTCATTTAATAATAGTTTTCAAATCATATAATTTAAAGTTGGTCATTATTTTATCTCAGTCTGGGCCCCCTGGGATGAACCCAGAGCCACGGCAGAGCCTGGCAATACTACCGTGGTGTATTTGATATGACAAAAAATAGTAACAATAATGGACCTCATTCCCAATGAATGGAGACGTTACTGGCGCCCACTTGAGCAAATAGATGAACAACGGGAAGACCAGTGACAAGTGACTTTTTTGTTTTGCTTTTTGGGTCACACCCAACAATGCTCAGGGGTTACTCCTGGCTCTGCACTCAGGAATCACTCCTGGCGGTGCTCGGTGACCATATGGGATGCCGGGGATCGAACTCCGGGCTGGCATGGGCTGGACGTGTGCAGGTGAACGCCCTACCCTGGGCTTCGCTCCGGCCCCACAAGTGGTTATTTTATCTCAGAATAATTTTTATATATTCTATTCTAAAAGCTTACTTCCAGCTTATTGTGTTTTCCATAGCAACCTACTTTTTAATTCTCCTGGTTTTGGGTATTCCAAAGTTTTATTACAATGCTTCTAGATATAGAATTGTTTTTATGCTTTTTGCTTGGATCTTGAATTCTTGACTGTGACAATTTCATTTCTTTCATGAATTCTGGAAAATTCTTAACCATTGTCTCTTCAAATATTAATTTAGTTTTAGTTTCTATTGATATTTTTTGGTTTATAATACTATTGATGATGATTCCAGCACAACATCCATCACCAGTGTACCTATTTCCATTTCCCAAGGACACCACGGCTCCTCTTATTTATCTCCCTCCCACAACTCAAATGTATGGATCAGTTCTCTGTTTACGGTATCTTTAGACTTTTATTACTACCTCATTATGTATATTTATTTCTTAGACTTTATTTAAACACTGATTTAAAAAATTGTTCACAGCACAGTTGTTTAAGGTTTTCAATATTCCAACACCAGTTCCACCACCAATGTGCCCTTACTGCCACCAAAGACCCTTGTTTCCACCCATTCTCCATGCCTCCTTCCTAAGCAGGCACTAATTATATTGCTTATTACAAAATATATCTCAGAATGGTATTGCTAAAGTCATGACCTGTTTACTAAGTTGTTACATGCAAATTGGACTGTCTGTGTTATTGCTTTCATTTATTAAACTTATTAAATATGGTGGGCTTCTATTCAATTTTTAACAAAGTTGTTCATGCAAATATCAATATTTCATGCAAATATCAATATTCAACCCAAAATACACTATCATTGAAAATTCCGACAATTATTTGCAATTTTCTTAACCACTACATAAGACTGCCCCTAAGCAGACCCTCAATAATTTATTTTATATTGCTTGTTATAGCTAATTTACTAAAAATAGAAGAAAGTTAATTAGGATTGTTCAATCTCACCATGGAGACTTTGGGACATTAAGCCCTTTGTATAATAAATTACTGATGCTTGGATACAGGATAGGCCTTGTGACTATATATACTAGAGTTTCACATGGTGCATGGCCGTGAATGCAGCCATCCGCTCCAGTAATTCCCAAGATTGCAACTGGGTGATAAAGTTAGAGTTAAATTTATATTTGAGTGCTGCCTTTGGGGCATGGCCTTATTGAAGAACACGAGAGATGGGGGAAGGGAGCCCATTCCAGACTCCATGAAAGCCTGGAAGGTGTATACGTGAGTTTTTCAATAGATTAATTCATGGGTGGGGCTTATCTGAGCAGTGAAGTCCAGCCTTGAACAGGGTGGTGATTGTGGAGTGTGGAGGTTTTATGGCTGCGGGGATCTGTTGGGATAGGCCAGACCCAAATCTGTCCCCCTCCAAGAGCTTCAGTATCATGCTGGTGCGTTTAGGACCAGGAGCATCTCTGTTCTCATTGTGTATCTTTAAGTTCCACATGTGAATGAGATAATTCTGTTTGTCCCTTTCATTTTGATGGACTTCACTCTGCAGGATATACTCTAATTCTATCCAAGTTATACATTGCTACAGATTACATGAGCTTATTCTTTCTTAGTGCTGCAAATTATTCAATTTTGTGTGTGTGTCTACACCAAAAGTTCTTGATCCAATCATCTGTAGTTGAACATTTGAACATTCTATATCTTGAATATTATACTTAGTGCAGCAATGAACCTAGGTGTGCATATATCCTTTCGAATTAATGTTTTTGTGTTTTGTGGATCGATGCTAATAAGTGTAATTGCTGGGTAACAACACTTATGTGTAATGGAGTTCTATTTCTACCTTTTTTCTTTTTAGAAATCTCTGTATTGCTTCTCATGGAGACTTAATCAGACAGCATTCTCACAGTGGATGAACGTTTCTTTCATACCACAATATTTTTTAAAACCCATTTTGGAAGCCTAGTTCTACATGACACCACTTAATTTATTGTTTATATTTCTTACTATTTTTCATATTTTCTCTTACAAGTATGGTATGGTTAATTTTTTGGTGATTTCCTGAATTTTGTGTTGCATTGAATTTCAATCTATTTCCTTCATTAATTTCCAATCTGCTTTTTGTTGCACCAGTTGTTCCCCCTTGCCACCCCTTTACCGTATAGTAGCTATATTTTGACAATCAAAAAATTCTATTTGGGGTTCAGAAGAAATACTACAGTGAGTAAATACTTCCCTTGCATATGGATGACCAGATTTATATCCTCTGCACCCCACATGACTTCCAGGATTATTCCTAAACGCATCCAGGAGTAAGCGATGGTTACTGTATCGTCCCACTGAGATGACTGGGTATGGTCTCCAATCCAGAGAACAATTCTATTTGTGTTTTGTAAAATATTTCATTAAACCATATTCTTTCCTTTGGCTTTGAAAATTTACACTTTTTTTTTTTTTTGCTTTTTGGGTGACACCCGGCAATGCTCAGGGGTTTCTCCTGGCTCTGCACTCAGGAATTACTCCTGGTGGTGCTCGGGGGACCATATGGGATGCCGGGGATCGAACCTGGGCTGACATGGGCCGGCCGCTTGTAAGGCAAATGCCCTACCCACTGAGCTATCGCTCCGGCCCAAAACTTACACATTTTTAAATAAAGGAATTAAGTTTGGCTCAAAGGCAGTGTACAGGGGGTTAAAATACTTGCCTTTAATGAATGCAGTCATTCTATATCTGTGCTTTTCCTTTTTTAAAATTTTTTTTATTTTTACAATTACAAAGATATACAATTAAAAGTTCATATTTGGGTTTTGGTCATACAGTGTTCCAGCACCCATCCCGCCACCAGTGCCCATCTCCCACCACCAACGTCCCGGTTCCCTCCCCTTCCCCAGCCCTCCTCCATGGCAGGTTCTTTATTTCTTTCCATTTCTCTCTCTTTCTCTTTTCCTTTCCCTCCAGACTATGGATTACAGAACATACATTAAAGGGTTGTCATGTGTATCTTTTTGCCTGTATTTAATGCTCAGTTCTAGGTTGGCATTAGTACCCTCGACAATTGTTAGCACATTGTTCCATTTTCTGTCTTACCTAGCCTCTGACTCCCACACTCAGCATGATAGTCTCCATGTTCATCCATTTGCAGGTAAATTTCATGACTTCATCTTTTCTGACAGCTGCGTAGTATTTCATTGTGTAGATGTACCACAATTTCTTTATCCAATCTTCTGTTCTTGAGCATTTAGGTTATTTCCAGAGTCTGGCTATCATAAATAGTGCTGTGATGAATATGGAAGTGCAGATAGTGTTTCTGGTGTGTATTTTTGGGTATCCAGGGTATACTCCAGGAGTGATATTGCTGGGTCAAATGGGAACTCAATATCTATTTTTTAGAGGAATGCCCATATTGTTTTTCTAAAGGGCTGGACCAGTCAGCACTCCCACCAACAGTGGATGAGAGTTCTTTTCCCCCGCATCCACGAAAACACGGTTGTTCTTGCTATTTTGGATGTGTGCCAGTCTCTGTCTATGAGATGATGCTTCATTGTTGTTTTGAGTTGCATAGCAGATATTTGCAGGACAGACATAAAATGACTGCATTAAATCATGGGATATAAATATATACCAATGTTCTAATAATTGTGGGAAATAGTAACACCTGACTAGAACTCAGAATTGATATACACAAAGACTTACTTGATAAACTCTAAATGTCTGTAGGGTGAGCCATAATGTGTAAGAGAAGAGAGAGACAAGACAGAGAGACAGAGAGAGAAAGAGACAGAGAGAGACATAGACATAGACAGAGATAGAGAGAAAGAGAGAGAGAGAAAGAGGAAAAGAAAAAGTGCCTGCTATAGAGGTAGGTTGGGGGTGGGTGGGAGGGAATGTGGGGACATTGGTGGTGGGAATGGGGCACTTTGGAGGGACAGGTGCTGGAACACTGTATGACTGAGACCCAATTATGAACATCTTTGTAATTGTATATCTCACAGTGGTATAATAAAAATAAATCAAATAATTGTCTTGTATGAGATGCCAACACTGATTTGAACCTTTACAACTTGTATAGGTTCTCTGAGCACTATCAGATTACTCCTGAGCACAGAACCAGGGATAGCTGCTGAGCAGTTTTGGGTGTAACCAAATTCTCCTCGACACCCACCCAAGAAATAAATTTAATTCATTTTGTTTTTCTTCCAAATTATCTTATAGGTCTACTAATTTTTGCTTAATCCTGAAATTCCTTGTGTTTGCTTATCCCCACAGGGGACCATATGTTTGTATATTTTGTAATTTTTGGGCTGTGAGCTCATTTTCTCAAGACTTTTAGCTGAAGGAATTTCGTAGAACCTATATTTAGTTTATGTTCCTTCAGAGAAGTTTGACATTTGTGTATGCAATGTGGGGATTCCAGACTGAATTAATATTTGACCTTTAAGCCTATTTCTCATTTTTTTTAAATTCCAAGGCTAATTCCCAGGAGATAGTTTTTTCTTCTTTATAATCCAAATCTAGTTATCTAGGTGTTTGATTTTCTCCCCTGGATGATCAAAAAATGTTTTCAATAGATCTTTATTCATCCAGGATCACTTTTTTCTGCACACCCTCTACACTGATGGCAAAATGATCTTTCTTAAAGGAGAGTCTGATGAGATTAATCCTTCAATGGATTCCCATGAAGCTACAGAACTCAAATCGTTTGGAAAGGGTCGGCCCCTGCTTTGTCTTTTCTAAACTCAACTCTCACTTTTTTCATAGACAATTTATGTTTAAGCTGAAGAAAATATCAGCTCTCTATGTTGCAATATTGTTGCTCATACTCTTTCATTATTAACTATCCACCTTTCCTTGGTTTACTTTTACAATTATTCAAGACTTGTGTTAGGTATTTTAGAGAAGTGCTCTTAAGTTTATATTCAATATCAACTTGCTTTGCTTTTCATTTTTTCTTTAAAAATAATTTCAAACCAGGGAGGAGTGGTATAGTTATATTATTTTGTGCTCCTCCTTTCTTTATATTTCAAATCTATAGGCATAGCAAGTTTGGTGTCTAAAACAGCATTTATGTATAATTTTGGAGAAAGAATTGAACTTATTCTTCAGCTGAAACAATATTAGAGTTTCAAAGTCATCTCTGTTTCAAAATTTATTAACAAAATATTATATATTTGAAATATTATACGTTTCATCGCCAAATTCAATTTTGGAAGTTGAAAGTTAAGGAAGTGGATTTGGTTACACTGCCTTTTTTAGTAAAGTAGAAGTGGATTCTTACTTTCTCTTTGCTTCTAAGTTGCTGAGTGTTATTCTCTCTTTCTTTGTTTTCCCTAACTGTAAAGTGAAGATATTGAGTGAGATGACTTCAAGTCTCCTTTCACCTCCATAGTTTTGTAATTTGAAGGAATGTTTATGACATCAAAATATTTTTATTGTAATCCTCTCCTCTAAGTTATCATCGTTTCTCTTTGGTTGGTGAGATTAAGTTAATCATTTTTAGAAAACCTATAACGTTTAAGGTACATTTACATTTTAAAGAATTTCATTGAATATAAAGTGTTTAGTTAATATAAAAGATTAAATTATGTATAATATCAAATTTTGAAAAGCAAAGACAGATGCTTTTAACCTTGTTTTGATTTAAAAGAGAAGAAATGAAGATCACAAATGCAGAGCTTCAGGAATGTAAACCCAAAGCCTAGTTAATGGGCAAAGCCCTCCCTGGGTAATATCAAATAGCTAATGTTTTCAAAGTTAGTTGGTGCTTGCTTTCCTACAGATATATCTGAGCCCCAACAATATAAAGATGGATGACTCTTTTGATATGCTTGTCAATTTCAGTGTTGATGAACAAGGTCTTTTAAGTGGCTTGTCTTTAAAAGTTAGTGTGCCTTCATAAGAAATAAAAGGTGCCATAATTTCACATGAAATATTTACCTAGTGGTAATATTTATTTCCCCCATTATTAGCCATGATAACTCAATCCCTGAAAACTTTAATGAAGGTGCTAAGTTTACTGTGTAAAAATATTTGCTGCAATTTTTCATTGAGTTATTTATGTTAATAGTATTTTCACATTTTTACATTCATAATGAGAAACTATAATGTCTATGAAGTTTAAGTAATTAGAGTTGAGAGGAAGTTTTTTATAAATTGAGAGAAATATTGGAAAGAAATATACATCATTTTGATGAAATTTATGAAAATAGTGGTGATATTTTAATTTTTTCCTAATTGTTTTTCTTTTGGGCCACACCTTGCTGTACTCAGGGCTTACTCCTGGCTCTGTGCTCTCGAATCACTCCTGGTGGGGTTCTGGGGACCAAATGGGGAATCCAGTTTGATGCATGCAAGGCAATGCCCTGCCCGTTGTACTATGGCTCTTGTCCCTCTTAATTCTTTTCAACCTTGTGCTAAAATTTTCTTGATCTTTTACTGAATTTTTTTCTTGGCCATCTTATTCAACTCTATACCCTTTATTTTTTCTTTTCCATCTCTGTTTTGTTTGCATAGGATCAGGTGCACCCAGCTGTGGTCAGGGATTACTCTTTAGCTCTGTGCTCAATGATTACTCCTTGTGGGGCTTGGTAGATCATATGTGGTCCTGGGATTGGACCTGGGTTGTCTGTATGCAAGGCAAGTACATAACATACTGTAATATCTCTTCAGCCTTCCTCTATTTTTTTCCTTTCCTTTAAAATTTTCTCCTTTCTCCTTCTGTATGTCCATACATACAAAAAAATACTGTCAAGTGTAAGCATTAATGAGTTTTATAAACAAGGAAGTAAGCTATGGAGATGCAGAATTGAAAGAATCATTTTTTTGTATATTAGAAACTTTATAATAGAATAACAACAGATAGTCACACTACTGTTGTCTATAGGTTTCCCTTTTATATCTATTAAATATTTGATGCAGTTTAGGGAATTTAACTCCTTGTATTTATTTTGAACATAAATTGGCCCGTAGGACTCTGTTTCTATATGTTAAGTTGTAGTTTTGGCTGCTAGTCCAGTAAACCATGAATTAATAATCATTTGATATTGACTTCAGTTGAGGTGAATACCAAGATTTATTGACCCAAGTGGAAAATATGGACCAAAGTGAAACCTTTGTCAATATTTATTTACCTTTACAGGGACAATTAATCTTGATACCCATTGAAACAAGAAGTCGATATATGTATTGTTATGTACTTTTGGAAACTTCCATTAGAAATATTGGCAAGTCCCTGGTTCTTGCCCCTAGATTTAAAAAGATCTATCAATTTAATGTTGTGAATATGAAGAACTAAAACATAAAATTTCACAGTGTTAATCACCAGAAATAAGGCATCATGAATTTTCTCAAAGAAAATGTGAATTATTCTTTTTCAGTTCAGTTGTTGCTTTTCTTGTAGTATGAACTTCCAAAGAGACATCCAGCACTGGCTTCTCAATGAAAGAATTAGTTTTGTTAGTAGATAGATTTGGCTTTCCCATGCCACAGCTCTTAGTGCTTCTACTTTGTTCAGTACAAGTGACTTAACACATCCTACTGACTTCCTAAGATCTTCCTTTATAAGGAGCCCTAACCATCCCAACAAATCAAAACTGTGATATTTGAACATCTTGTTTCTTAGTTCTTAAAGATATTTTTTGTTTGATAAAATAGTTGTCGAAGAGAAACTTACTTTATGTGACTGGAAATGTAACGATACACTTGACATTGTTGTATGAAAGCTTAAGTTTGACTTTCCCAGGAAAGAGTATTTTCCCTTTAGTCTATCAATTCCTGATTCAGAATTTGATTTTAAGAATTGTTCTTTAAAGTTTTCCCCCTTAAAATAACAAAATAACAAGCAAAAGCTACAACAACAACCACCCATGACTCATGAAAATATAGTGGAGGTAATTGTTTAGGCATTGGAGGGATTGACACTTAGCACATAGTGAAAAATAAGACCTGCTTTCTCTATATAAAGTTAAACAACAACAAATAAGTTACATATCACCTGTCACAGCATAACAGTGATTTATAAGAATATTAATGCTTGGAAATTTTGTTGTAAATCAAATGAACATACAGTTCTGGGTTTTGTATTCCCGGCCTTTTATCTGCTTATCTAGGTATGCAATAATATCATGCTAGGTAAATTGCTACAATCTTATTGTAAGTTTTGAAATTATGGTTTGCAAGACTTCTGACTACTATTCAGGAATGGTTTTGTTAATATGTGTCCTTTTCATCTACTTGTAAGCTTTCAGATTTTGCAAAAATTTAGAATCTAAATAATTCTGGATAACTAACATCTGAACAGTTTACGAATGTTGTATATTTATCTAAGTATTCTAGGTTTTTAAATTCTCTCAGCAATGTTTTGTTTCCACTGCATAAATCTTGTACTTTTCCACTAAATTTATTCCTATGTATGCGGGATTTATTTTAGATGCTAAAATAAATGGCATTTACCGATTAAAAAATATTAGTGCTTATTTATTTGAGATAAATATCCTTATAGTGATATATTAATTATATAATATATTCTATGTCAGGTATATATATTTTATATGCAATAATCACATGCTCCCTGGTGGTCCTGGGGGCCTGCGCCCTGGGGAGTCGGTGCTCATCCACTGGGGCTCTGGTGGGGTGGTTCAGGCCGCCATCGCCATCACCCAGAGCCAAGGCTGCCGGGTCTTCACCATTGGGGCTCTGCTGAGAAGGCTCACTTCCAGCTGGATGCTTTGCATGCTATAATATTTATAATAATTATTTTGAATTTGGACAATATGACACATTAATCATTAAATTTTTATAACTGATGCGTTATATTCGAGACATTATAAAATTTTCAGTTTTTGTGGGGGATAAATTTAATAACATTTTTGGGTCACTCCTGGCATTACTTGGGGGCTAAGTTGGGGTAGGAGGGAGGCATTTTGGGCACTGTGTAGTGAGGGGATGAAACTAGGATCTCTGGCATGCAAAGCAGGTGCTCATGCATTGAACTATGTCTACAGACCAGAATTAGAATTAACTAGTATAATTAAAAATACCTTAATTAGCATTAAAGGAAGAGGATATTTGCCTGAAAAAAATTTAGTTAGATTTGGATTCTTCACATTGCAACATGTTAGTCTCTGACAGTCCACCTAAAATTATTACCATTTACTTCAGAGGTTTAAGTATGAGCCCATCTTGATGATAGGGTGCTTATTACAGAAAAAGACTCCTGATTTTACTACGGAAGATAGAGACACAGGAGTGAGATGAATCAGGTTTCAGGTCTGGTGATTTTCTGATACGATAAATTGGTTTCTTTCTGATTTGCCAGTTTAAAAGTGAGGGAATAGTTGTAACATTCCTGTAATAGTTAAAATAAGAGAATGTACAGATATGTGTGCCTAGCACAGTGTCTGACACACACTCAGTTATGTGCTCAGTTGTGTGACTTGTTTTCTGTCATGTGAGGACTCTAGAAATTCTTGTTCGAAAATGGCCAGTCCATAGAACAATCAGCTAAACTCACAATATGAGTTGGAAAGCCCAGGATGATATGTCTTTAGCTAAATGGAAACTGATGTAGTGTCTGGTATGCTTAATCATGTGAAAAAATGTTATTTGCTTGGATTTATTATTCTTTTGCTAAATTTGGGAAGAACATAGAAAACAAAACAATAGACAAAATTATTTATCAATGCAGAAAGATATAAAATGTACTATAAGAAATATGATATAATCTCTCAATACATATTTTTGCATGTAAGTGGAAGCACACTTAATGGCTCATCTTTGCAAATAGACATATTGGGCCAAAGAATATTCTTTCTTACTATTTCCTATTTGATTTTTTTAAAGATGTTCTTAACAAATTTTCATTCACCTCAATATGTATTAGAATATCTGTTACCCACTACAGGCTAAAACTGTCACTGTCATTACATTTTTTCTACTTTAATGTAATTTAAAAGATACTGTATTAATTTTCATTTTAAGTTGAGATATCTTTCATATGTATAAACCATTTACTTTGTATATAATTGGTTTATTAGTATCTTTATGAGTTTTCTGTTCTCTATAGATAAATAAAATACTGTTTATTAAAACAATTTTAACAGGGGTCGGGGCAATAGCCCAGCAGTAGGGCGTTTGCCTTGCACATGGCCGGCCTATGCCAGCCCGGGTTCGATCCCTGGCATCCCATATGGTCCCCGAGCACCGCCAGGAGTAATTCCTGAGTGCAGAGCCAGGAGTAACCCCTGAGCTTCGCGGGTGTGACCCCAAAAAAGAGCAAAAAAAATTTTTAACATTTAAAAACATTAATATATTTTTTCATGGCTTTATAAAAAATGCGTACATTTTAAATGTGTTCCCTGGAATCAGGCAAAATTTTGTTTCAAGGAAAGAAAAAATCTGGAAAAGCGACATTTCAGTTCTCATGCTAGCTTTGCTTCTCAGACATACTGGTTGATCTGTGTTTTGCACTACCTTCACCGCTTCATTTAACTGCAGAGTCTGTGTAGGAGGGTCTGGCCTCCACTCATCTGACCATCCTCACCTTGTCACTCTCTGTCATTGGCTACATTTCAGCAACACTGGGTGACTTTTATTCCTCCAGTACCCCAACTCCTTTTCTCCTCAGGGTCTTTGTTACTGCTTCTCGAAATGTATCTTGTAGATGCCTGCTTTACACTCCAGTCCTTTCCCATCTGTCATATACACGCATTTACCTGAGCTTAACTAATTACATCTTACATGGTTGCTTCCTGCCCAAGACCTCGCCTACG